>PVKV010002064.1:163870-181555 GCA_004027835.1 Alouatta palliata
TGGCGCGATCTCGGCTCACCGCAACCTCCGCCTCCTGGGTTCAAGCAATTCTCCTGCCTCAGCCTCCCGAGTAGCTGGGACTACAGGCACGTGCCACCATGCCCGGCTAATTTTTGTATTTTTAGTAGAGACGGGGTTTCACCATGTTGACCAGGATGGTCTCGATCTCTTGACCTCATGATCCACCCGCCTCGGCCTCAGGTAAGTGTCAAAGAACTTTTTATTAGAAAAAGGTTGGATAAAATGATTCCCACATAGGATAATCAAGACATGTACAATTAAAAACCCACATGGTTACCTATGAAAAATTCCTCACATGTACATTTTAATAAGGCTCAGTGACTTGTTTGCTGATAAGCTGCTAGCAAACTAAGGGGGGAAAAAACTGTTGAAACCAATGTTTTGGAGTTATACATCTCAATAGGACCAAAATGAATGAACAACTGCCCTTATTCCATAGTAACACACGTTAATTAACTCAACTCATTGACATTTAATTGCATCCTCAGTTTCCTCTAGAAAGTCATAGGAGAGTTTCTGAGAAAATCACTGAAGGAGAGAGTTTTAAATGAGGGCAGAGAAATGAAAAAGTATTGCACTCTCGCTCTCTCCCTCTGGACATTGGCAGGTGGGGATAATGCATAGAAGCGCTAAAGGAAGCAGAGAGCGAGACGTATTCAGTATTAGGTTTATGTACTACATGGATCTCACGAGGGCTTCATGTTTACATCTAGTAGGCCCTGACCATTCAAGGCGGTCCTAGCAAAGCCCTCTGAACCAGAAAACTTCTAATAGCCTTCTCCAGACTGCCCTCATGTTCCTTAATTTTCTTATGATAACATTGGCCAGAAATACACTATTGTCCTGTAGAGATGAAAACTTGAGTAACAGAATCCTAAATTAACCAGGCAATGTGTTTCTACTTCACGCTCACCTACTCGCCTACCCTTCCACCCATCCTTTCCTTTCTGATTTATGTAAAATTGGCTCCAGCTCCTCTTATCCTGCCCTCAAGAAAGTTCAGTATTTTCCAGAAATTTTCTTCAAATCCCCAGGGGATTTTTGTCTCAAGGTCACTATGGGTCCATGGGACTCACTCCACATCTCACACAAGACTTACCTCGTGCAGCACTGATCCCGCCTCTCTGCCATGCCTGTCTTGGAATTCAGCCACTGTGTTTACCCCAGCCACACACTGGGATGTGTACCAGGCTTTACTAACGGCTTTAAGAAGCAGCCACACACATTAAAGTTTGAGCATTAGACTTTTTCACATTGTATTGGGATTCTCCAGTGAATCAAAACCAATAGGGTGTGTGTGTGTGTGTGTGTGTGTGTGTGTTTGTGTGTGTGTGTAAGTTTATTATTAGAATTAGCTCAAGAAGTTATGAAGGCAGAAAAGTGCTGCAGTCTGCTGTACATATGATGGCAAAACAGAAAAGCTAATGGTGTAATTCAATCCAAATCCAAAGGCCCAAGAGTTTGGGAGCCATTAGTGTAAGTCCTGTCTCAATCTGAAAATCTAGGAACAAGGAGGCGAAGTCTGTAAATCCTGATCTTGGTCTGAAAGTCTAGAAAAAAGGAGGCAAAGTCTGACAGCAGGAGATGAATGTCTTAGCTCAAGCAGTGAGCAAATTCACCCTTCTCTGCCTTTTTGTTTTATTCAGGACCTCCACAAATTGGATGATATCCACCCCCATTGGAGAAGGCCACCTGCCTTTACTCAGTTCACCAATTTGAATGCTGATCTATTTCAGAAATACCCAGAAATATTTCGCCAGCTGTCTGGGCATTCCTTAGTCCAGTGAAGTTGACATAAAATTGACCATTACACTGTCTGGGCACAGTGGCTCATGCTTGTAATCCCAGCACTTTGGGAAGCTAAGATGGATGGATCACGTGAGGTCAGGAGTTCCAGACCCATATGACCAACATGGCTAAACCCTGTCTCTACTAAAAACACAAAAATTATCTGGGCATGGTGGCATGTGCTGGTAGTCCCAGCTACTCAGGAGGCTGAGACAGGAGCCTGGGAGGTGGAAGCTGCAGTGAGCTAAGATCACGCCATTGCACTCCCACCTGGGTGACAGAGCAAGACTCCATCTCAAAAAATAATAATAATAAATAACCATCACAAATTCACCCCTTGTCAATTTGGCACTTACATGCATCTCCATAAGCCATACTTAATCTCCAAAAAAAGACAATAACAACATCATAATTTCTCTTATTCTGCATACAACCAAAAACCCTGACTAAGCTCTTTCCCAGAAGAAGAGGTAAGGTCCTTGAGTGATGTTTACTCTTGTCCTTATATTCCATAACTTAAATACTATGGTGCAAAATTAACAATACCTAGATACTGATGTAAAGTCAACATGTGTTACATGATAAGGGAATAAAAGAGGAAAGAAAATGTGGATATTTGCATAACATATGTATACATAAACACAAATGTATTCATAACAAAATAAGGAGAAAATATTAACGGCAATTATAGACCTTATTTCTGTAACTGATGATTTGGTCATAGTCACTGTTTATAACTACTTTCTTCTATCACCCATGCTGTATTATCTTTGCCTTCACCAAGCACCTCTCATCTAGTCATGGTTCTTTACCTCGTAGGTGACCCAAACCTTCATTACTGAAGGATCTGGGCCATCAGTAGTCCTGCCTGGATTAAGGTATTGTGGTTTTCCATTATCCTTAATCACAAGGCATGGTAATTCTAACAGACACCCCGAGGGATCTCTTTATTCCAGACATTCTCTTCCTCACCACCACTGTAGAGCTGCAGTCTGAGTTACTCTTAATCGCCAGGCTCACTCACCCCAGCCAGCATAGTAACTCCCTTCCTCGCCTGTTGATTTAAACGCATGAGGAGCCCACAGTGGCTAGTGGCAATCTTAAATTTCAGTTCAGTGAAATCACTGTTGTGCCTCCTAGCAGAAGCATTCCTCCTTCTTGAACTAAGACCTCCAGGCTAGCATAACATCATGTCGCAAGAACAGGAAGCAAAAATTTTGCTAGTGGTTCACCAGGGGTAATATTGAGCGATGGCACTCCCATTTCCACCCCTTAATTCTTGGTCCTTCATCCTGGCAATGGGAGAAACAGCACCATATACTGGACACTGATTCAGAGCACATACAGTCTGTAGAACCTTGCCTCAGCCTTGCAAGGTATTGCCACTTTGTTGGCTGCCACTGAATATAAATTAAAATATTTCTTAGCTAACCTAACACTAGGAATTTCTCCATGGCCACGTCCATTTGTGACTTCATCATCCCACCACGTTGTCTGACTCATTCAGTTTCTTCTTCCCATTCCTCTGCCTTGTCTTCTCTCCTTCATGCACCTCTTCCACAACTATTCCTGCTCATTGGTTATACAAATATATTTAGCTGTTTAATATTTTTCTTACAAACATTGACTCCAAGGCTTGGCCTAGCACTGATTATTCTCCTGAACAAAAACAGTTTTACCACTAGAAAGAACTTTGGTACTAGCTATCAAAACAATCATTTTTAAAATCTCCTGCAAACAAATTAACATCACACCCATATGGATATATATAAACATTTATGGTATTTTATAAATGATATATAATTATTTTAACAACAAAGCATATTAGCATTAATTTAGTTTAACATATAAATAAATGTGCCATAGTCATTTTTATACTTGAAATATATTTCTTCTTAAGGTAAGGCTCAGCTTGTTTAAAGGAAAATTAAATAGTTGAAGTTCTATATTAAAAGGAATCTATTATTTACACTAGTTCTGCAAAATCCACCTGTATAATTATTTATTGTTTTGGAAAGAAGTTTTCTGTTGCTAAGCTCAGGCCTGAATTCTAGGACAAGATTTCTTCTGTGGGTGCATTGTCTCCGTGAATATCCTGAAATAGCAGCCCCTTTGCTCTGCCCCTCTTGGGCCTCTGATGGCAGCGGCCCCTCCAGAGCCCTAAGTCTATGGCAATTCCTCCCCATCAACAATTCAATCAGATCAATGACTTCCTGTGTGGCTTTGTAAATGTACAACACAGCTTCAAACACACCATGACATATCCTAAGAGTGAAAGATGTCTTCCCACCCAAAGGATCACATCACCTTCCTTTCACCCAGAGGAAGGTCTCTTCCTCATCAGGCTTTGCTCTTATCTCTTCGCTGGGTTTCTATTCATCTGGCCGAATCCTTAATTCTACACTGAGGTTACAGAAATTGTGACAATTCTGGCTCACAAGAAACAAGAAAACAAATGAATTTTCCTAATGAGGAACATAGATAAATATGCATTCGATACTTGTGACCCAAATAATAATGCACTTTTGGCATTAGTTTGCTGAATTTTGTTTTGGTTTTGCTAAATGTTTGCAACACACAAATAATCTTCATTTAATTATAATACAGTGACCTTGTTTTCAGAAGTACATAGCACACCATGCAAAGCAATAAATAAGAATTAGCCAAATCCCAAGTGTTTTGAGTGGCTCCACGGACACAGCAGGAGTTCGGAAAGAAGATTCATTCAACATGGAGGCAATAATCATGGCAACACAGCTGGGCTCTGAAGCCAAGAAGAGTACAATATTTGTAAAATACCTTTTAGCCAGCCCCATACATGGGCTCAAGTTTAGGTTCATAATCATAAATTGAAAATGGAATATGATAATGGACTTACTCTGATATGCCTATCTAAGATGTGAGATGACCTATTTCCAATTTACAGAGGAGCCAGCATCTGACGTGTTCTAGATATTTTATCACAGAGACTCAAACTAAGCGTGCCAGTTGACTTTATGTATACAATGTTCTAAGAGTTCTGAGATTGAATAGGGAATTTTGATTTTCACCATAGGAAACACAGTTCACTTATAAGAGAAACCAATCTGTTAACAGCCCTGAGTCTTGATTATCAGTTTGAACACACACTAAAAAGATCTAAATAAGATGCTAAACATCTCTATGCAGATGGTCTCATTCAATCCACAAGTCTCAAGAGAGAAAACTCTAGCCCATTCATGGAGATTGCATCTCCTAGAAAGTAATGGAGACATGACACTGAATGCGATTGATCTTTTAAAAAGAGTAACATTAATATTTGTATGAGAAGTAATTTTAAGAAAATTGAGTTAGGATGGCAGCAAACTATAATGGGAATGCTGAAAGGAGATTTTAAAATAAACAGAATTCTACAGCCTTTTATTGAAAAAAAAATTCACAGTATTCTTGACTTGTGTAATCCCAAAATATTCAATATAATTTCATACAGAATGGGCAAAAACTGGAAGTATTCCCTTTGAAACCTGGCACTAGACAAGGATGCCCCCTGTCACCACTCCTATTCAATATAGTTTTGGAAGTTTTAGCCAGAGCAATTAGGCAAGAAAAAAAATAAAATAAAGGGTATTCAATTAGGAAAAGAGGAAGTCAAACTGTCTCTATTTGCAGATGACATGATTGTGTATTTAGAAGACCCCATTATCTCAGCCCAAAATCTCCTTAAGATGATTAGCAACTTCAGCAAAGTCTCAGGATACAAAATCAACGTGCAGAAATCACAAGCATTTCTATACACCAAAAATAGAGAGCCAAATCATGAGCAAACTGCCATTCACAATTGCTACAAAGATAATAAAATACCTAGGAATACAACTAACAAAGGATGTAAAGGACCTCTTCAAGGAGAACTACAAACCACTGCTCAAGGAAATAAGAGAGGACACAAGCAAATGGAGAAACATTCCATGCTCATATTTAGGAAGAATCAATATCATGAAAATGGCCATATTGCCCAAAGTAATTTATACTTTGCTATCCCCAATGCTATCCCCATCAAGCTACCAATGACCTTCTTCACAGAACTGGAAAAAAACACACCTTAAACTTCATATGGAACCAAAAGAGAGCCCACATAGCCAAGACTATCCTAAACAAAAAGAACAAAGCTGGAGGCATCACACTACCTGATTTCAAACCATACTACAAAGCTACAGTAATCAAAACAGCATGATACTGTTACCAAAACAGAGATATAGACCAATGGAACAGAACAGGGGCCTTGGAGGCAACGCCACACATCTACAACCATCTGATCTTTGACAAATCTGACAAAAACAAGCAATGGGGAAAGGATTCCCTGTTTAATAAATGGTGTTGGGAAAACTGGCTAGCCATGTGCAGAAAGCAGAAACTGGACCCTTTCCTGACACCTTACACTAAAATTAACTCTAGATGGATTAAAGGTCTTAAACATAAGACCTAACACCATAAAATCCCTAGAAGAAAACCTAGGCAAAACTATTCAGGACATAGGCGTAGGCAAGGACCTCATGACTAAAACACCAAAAGCATTGGTAACAAAAGCCAAAATAGACAAATTGGACCTAATTAAACTCCAGAGCTTCTGTACAGCAGAAGAAACAATCATTAGAGTGAACCTGCAACCAACAGAATGGGAAAAAATTTTTACAATCCACCCATCTGACAAAGGGCTAATATCCAGAATCTCCAAAGAATTAAAACAGATTTACAAGAAAAAAACAAACAAGCCCATTCAAAAGTGGGAGAAGGATATGAACAGACACTTTTCAAAAGGAGACATATATGAGGCCAAGAAATATATGAAAAAATGCTCGTCACTGTTTATTAGAGAAATGCAAATCAAAACTACATTGAGACACTACCTCATGCTAGTTAGAATGGCGATCATTAAAAAATCTAGAGACAACAGATGCTTGAGAGGATGTGGAGAAATAGGAACACTTTTACACTGTTGGTGGGAGTGTAAATTAGTTCAACCATTGTGGAAGAGAGTGTGGCGCTTCCTCAAGGACCTAGAAATAGAAATTCCATTTGACCCAGCAATCCCATTACTGGATATATATCCAAATGATTATAAACCATCCTATTATAAAGACACATGCACGTGTATGTTCATAGTGGCACTGTTTACAATAGCAGACCTGGAACCAATCCAAATGTCCATCGACGATAGACTGGACAAGGAAAATGTGGCACATATACACCATGGAATATTATGCAACCATCAAAAATGATGAGTTCATGTCCTTTGTAGGGACTTGGAGGAATCTGGAAATCATCATTCTCAGCAAACTGACACAAGAACAGAAAATCAAACACCACATCCTCTCACTCACAGGTGGCTGTTGAACAATGATAACACAGGGACACAGGGAGGGGAGCATCACACACTGGGGTGTGTGGTGGGAAGCCAAGGGAGGGACAGTGGAAGGGGGTAGGGAGGTCAGGGAGGGATAACATGGGGAGAAATGCCAGAAGTAGGTGTTGGGGGGATGGAGGCAGCAAACCACATTGCCATGTGCGTATCTATGCAACAATACTGCATGATCTGCACATGTACCCCAGAACCTAAAGTACAATAAAAAAATAAAATAAAATAAAAAAGAATAAAATTTAAATAAATAAATAAAAATGCAGTCTTTCCCAAGCAAGATTCTTACTGACCTCAATGGAGATTCTAAAATTGAAATAACTCTAGGGATATGTCCATGTAGGATTTAAACATCCTAATGGAAGTATTATTAAGCCTTTAAAAGTTCTCTCTGATTAAACGTTGACTGCAATTTTCTTTTTCAGGTGTCACTGTTATGGGAAATGCTATGAAAGTTTTTTAAAAATAATTTATAAGTTTTAATATCTGTATTACATTAAAATCTTTCATTTTAAGACCATACCAAAAAGTGTTCCAAAGTGGTAAAAATTATGCTCTGAAATATAAAACTTAATTGGCAAAATTTAAAAAGGTTCTCTGCAAATATGTGAACAATTAAAACACATTTCCAGTAAATGTCTTGTTTATGCACAAACAAGGACTACTTTTTACAGTAATGAATATTTTCCAGAGTCCTGAATCTGTAAAGTTTGCCATGTGGGACTATAAATGAATTTGGCAGGGCTGTTCACTGATTTATCCCAAGTGTTTACAAATGGCTTCCCATGTTTGATCAGCAGCCTTCTCCTACATTAACAGGTGTTCCAGTAGGAATGATTAGGGAAGAGGGGAAACAATGCTGTCACATGATTGTAGAGTTTTGGTTTTTGGAAGTAATGCTACCTCCAAGGAACCACACAGCTATCCAAGCAGGGAACATTAGCTTTCTTTCCTGTGTTCCCAAATCTTCACACCTGACTATCTCTTTCCTTTACCCTTGCCTTTGTGGGGTTGGTTAACAGAACGTCAACAACAAGGAATTTTTCTAGAAGAACCTTGGCATGGTTATCTTTAAAAAAAAAAAAAAAAAAAAAAAGCACAAAATATAAGCCTTCCAAATCAATGGAGAAAGAACAAATTTTCAAAGAATATTGCCTGAAAATTTGCCGATTTTGAAAAACGAAAACGAAATTAAAGTCCTACCTTATATCATACACCCAAATAAATTTCAAAGACTTTGAAAAAATAATTTATAAATGATAGATCACATGCAAATATTTAACTTATTCATGACAAAGATTTTCTAAGAAAAATGCAAAGAAAGTATTAAAAAGAAAAAAAATCTTAAATTATTTTTAAAGAATGCAAAATATGTTATTGTACTACTATAGTGTAATTGCAATTCATCTTTCTACTTACAAAAATTTTATACTCTTCCATTTGAAAATTTAGAAACCACAAAGAAGTAAAAGCAAAAAAGCGTAACCTACCTACAATCCCAAAAAGTAGCCACATCCGTGTTTTCATTATGTCCTACTATTTTATCTATGTTATATTAGATACTATATATCCAATATGTCAATGTGAATGTACTTGGATATAGTTTGAGAAGGAACACAACCCCAATCTCCAGGCATGGGGCACATACATACCTCAGACCCAAGCCAATTAAGACTTGATATTCATTTTGACCACAGTAAATCAGTCATCCAAGGATGGTTGCATTATCTAGTCAGAGCCACTAAAACTGCTCAGACTTCCGCAAAAGAAACTCTCATGTCTCCTAACAGGCACGATGCCATGCCCGGCAGCTGTCTGTGACCAGAAAAGGATGCTGTGTAAGAATGGAGCAAATACGCAGACAACTGAGCCCAGAGATAAAGAGGAACTAAATCGTGATCTGAGCCCTGAAGACAATCGAGCCTGAAAGTCACCCCTACCCCAGAATGTCTGATTTCTGTCAGCCAACACATTTTATTTATCTTGAATTGGTTATGTTGGATATTCTATCATTTGCAACTGAAAGGAGCTACCAGATTCAATTGTCATTAGAGCATTAAAAGAATCTCTATGAAATTAGGTTTTTAATAATCCACTCCTCTTTATCAATAGTTTCAATTTTCTTAGCTTCAATCTACCAGATCCCCATTTCTAGGGCTGTGGTATCACACATTCACATGATTAAAGGCTAGGAGTTACCGGAAAAAAATTATAAGGAAAGATAAAAAATGATGGACTGCAACACCACAGTCATAATCTAAGAATTATTGACAAAGTTTGAGGACATACGCAAGAATTCCTGTCGCAGTGCAAAGTTTTGCCTATTTTTCTCATAAAACTGTTTAGACATGATGCAGTCACACAAATTGGATTCCACAGTTCACTTCATAGTCTCACTCTGGGAATCTCCTAAACCCACAGATATGGCTAAAGCAGTTCAAAAACGGCAACCATTTTCCAGAAGAAAAGAAAGCAGCTCTAACAGAACTATGGTATGTCACAACTTCCATTACCAGCCAGATCCTAATCACTGACTGGAAGGATAAGTAATGAGACTCTCCAGGTGCTGCATCAATCTATCAGTAACATGAATTTATTAACCTCCTATTATGTGCTTAGCATTATGCAAAATGTTCTCTGAATTACAATGTGTATTGACACTATATTAAAATGTCAACATTATCTTTGTAGCATCTCAAAGAGACGTGTGGGAAACACCATGCAGACCTCTTCACTGTATCCATCAACCACACAATCATGTTTGACACCACCTGTGGGCATTAACTCACAAAGGTACTGATCAGATTTCATTGCTAGAGAAAAACAAAAGCTAACCTCCACGGCAGTTATATAATAAGGTCATTGTGTGTGGGTATGTGCATGCATGTGTGTGTGTGTGTGTGTGTGTGTGTGTTTTAAAGGTAGTTTTCAAGTGTAGAAAGTAAGAAAAAAGAGATGAAACTAAGATACTACTACTAACCACCAAGAGAAGCTTTGTATATAAAGCCCATGATGAACTATGTTTTGTTTTCTTAAACCGTAATATAATTTGTTTTTTTCTTGTCTTTCCTGGCTTTTTGGCAAACAGGAGATGGAGAACAGGGAAACTGGAGAGAAACTTGCAGCATTCCACTGAGAAATCTTCAACAGCTGCTGAGATTGTGGCAAAGCGTGGAAAACCAAGGCGCCAGAGACTCAGCAGTGACTAAGCCACAGAAGAAATTCTGACCCCATGAAAGGAAGCAAGAGGAATTAGAGCATTAGGATGATTGAGACTTAACTGAAATTTGCATAAATGGAAGCAGTTGTTAATAGCAGTTGCTCCTAAGTAAAAATTGTATCTGTGGTAGACATTTATCCATTGACCAGCTTGGCTACTTAGCATCCACATGCAATCTTCAGTCTTGGTAGCATTATAAAGCCAGTTATATCCCAGCCCATCCAAGGGGACAGTCAAGTAATCCAAGCTTCAGTCATTGGACGCTTTACTATAACTTCTAATCTTGAGCAAAGTGGCGTGAGACCATAAATGATGAAACCATTAGGTAAATTCTATTGCTGAATGCCAAAAGTGACCTGTCCCTAGTCTATTGCCGTGGATCACCCTTCAACCTCCCATCTATTCTGGCATCTATCTGTTCAGCAGCCCTTCTCTAAACTCTTTCATTTCTTCACTTGGACAGAATTGGAATCTGTTGCTTACACCAAAGGCTCTGAAGTGATACTTAAGTGTTCCACCATATCTAGGTGCTTATTTGCCTCTTACTCTAATACGTAATCATCATTTTAAGAGTATTTGGTGGCCACTCCAAAGAATTGGACAACACAGCTCAATCACTGATACAAATTAGGATTGGGAGCATTTGCATTTTACACAATTATCCAGACCTTGGTAACTCAGAACAGTAGCACTTCTGGAATAAAAATATTCCCACAGCCATAACTCACATACAGCACCTTGATCTATGAGTTAAAATTTTTTAGTCACAAGACTCCCTGCTCCACACAAAAAACTTCAAGCCTAAACTTTCACCAGCTTAACCCATTTCCTCAAAGGAAGGAAGGGAGGACAAAAAGGCAAAAAGAAAAAATTAATTAATTAAAGTGGAAAAAAGATTATAATTGTTTTTAACACTTTCTTGTGGGAAAAAATACACATTTCTTTAGCTTTTTGGAAATCTTTCCAATCCTACAATAGCAAAAAAAAAAAAAAAAAAAAAAAAATTTGTCCGGTACAATCATATATAATTCATATAAAGATTATATTAATTTATTTTGACAACTTCTTAATTCATTCTTTTTTCTGAGAATGATACTGTTGTGTTTTTAGTAGCATAAGCTGTGTGGCAGGATCATGATCCTGAGTGCTGGATGACAGTTTTTGTTAACAATAAACCATAATTGTTAATATTATGTTTTGATGGGAAAAAACATATTACCAACTCAAAAAGATATAATAAGTTTTATTACAAAGAATGAAGGCTGCAATTTATGAATTATCTACTTTCTGCCAGGCATAGAACTTGATGCTTTCCATAAATTCTCATTAGTTCCTCATGGCAATCGTAAGAGGGATTATTTTCCCATATTTCTAATAAGAAAATTAAAAGAAGTCATAGCAGACCTAAGACTGTAATGCCCGACTTCTTCCCAAAATGCTGTACTATTTATTCACTGCTGTCCTTGCTTCAAGGAAACCAGGCCATGCCACTCAAGTACCACTTTCCATTGTATGGCAAGTTTCCCAGATTGTAATTGTAGTAATCAATTAGTAATTAAAGCTCTATAAACCCTTTCAAGTGATGTCACCACTTTACAGAGAGTTTCAAAAGAATCTTGAACATTTTCCAAAAAGATACGACTAGTCACAGACTGATGACATTCAGTCTGATTCATGCTCTATTACCAAAAAGAATAAAGTAGATTAAGAAAAAAATTCTATAAATTAAAGTTAACTCACTAAATCATGCTAGCAGCCCTGCAAGCGGAAAAGCTGGGCTCACTCAGCCTGCACTTTTGTGCCTCTGGTAATGTTGTCTAATTCTACAGAGAAAAAACATCATATAATATCCTTGAACCAGTCATCCAAAAATGTCTTTAAGCTTCTGGACTGCATTACTCTTGTAAGAGTAATGCTGAGAAGTTCAAAAGTTCTTTGGTTTCGGTCTTATTTCCTCTTGAATTCTTTACCCACCTTATCACTAAAATGCAAAGGACAAAGAGAATGGCAAAAAGACAGCAACTGAAGGATGCACAGAATTTTGAAAATCCATTAATATAGATACTCAGATCCCATATCCTCAAGATTCGACTATATTAATAATAGTGCAAACATACTCTTTGTATGCAAAAACAAGATTTCCTAATTACACTGATAACAGCCAGAGGTTTGGAATTTCTAATCTGTGTGATTGTTTTTAATAAGATTTTTTTTGTAGGATGCTTTGATTGAATTCAGCTTATTTTTTCAGAAAAATGTAGGGGTAGGGGAAGACTTGGAGTTCTAGAACTGCACTGTCTCTGTCTAAGCCATGAGCCATGTGTGGCTGTTGAGCACTTTAAATATACCTAATTCAAACTGAGAGTAACATGTTCGCTAGATTTCAAGGACTACTTCACTAAAAATTAAAAGAATGGAACATTTTGATACTGGTTACAGGTTGAAACAGTATTTTTGACATATTGGGTTACATAAAATGTATTCCTAAAAATGCCTTTGCCTCTTTCTTTTTACTTTTTTAAATGTGGCTACTAGAAAATTTTTAATTAATTTCTATTTCCATTGAACAGCAATGATCTACTACTACAGCTTTAACTCAGGATCTGTCACTCACCAACCCGGCCACCACATAGGTTGTATGGACTGTGCAATATACAAGGGTACCTGCAGCAGGTGCAAGCAGGGGCCAAAATCCTTCCTGTGCTCTGCCAGCCAGGCCATCACTGGAGTGAGAGCCTTTCTCTAATTTGCAAACAGTGCCACACTGGCTAGGTAGAGCCCTGCTTATTAGCTGCCTGCTTTGAACATGACACCTACCTCTCTTTCTCATTTTCCTCATCTGTAAAATGAGGAGAAGCTATGGGACTCATAAAGGCACTACAAAGATTAAATGAGATTGTGCACATGAAAAGCCTAGCCCAGTGTTTAGCAAATAGTAAATCTCAACAAACAGTTGTTATTATTAGCTGTTTTGTATAAATCATCCCACTTTTCAGTCTTCTTCAGACTGTTGAAAATCTTCAGAAACATTTTCACTATCATATAGTCATCCACCAATATCCACAGGAATTTGTTCCAGGACCCCTCACAGTTAGCAAAATCTGCAGATGCTCAAGTCCCTAATATAAAATGTCATACTTTTTGCCTATAAACTATGCACATCCTCCTGTAAACTTTAAGTCAGCTTTAGATTACTTATAATACTGAATGCAATGTAAATGCTATGTAAGTTGTATTGCGCTGTTTCCTATTTGTATTATTATTATTATTTAGGATATATATTATTTTAGACAGTGATATAT
This sequence comes from Alouatta palliata, assembly GCA_004027835.1. NCBI lineage: Eukaryota > Metazoa > Chordata > Mammalia > Primates > Atelidae > Alouatta > Alouatta palliata. The sequence goes on from PVKV010002064.1 coordinate 177,594, forward strand.
TCTTTTTTTTTATTGTACTTTAGGTTCTGGGGTACATGTGCAGATCACACAGGACTGTTGCATAGGTACATACATTGCAATGTGGTTTGCTGCCTCCATGCCCCCGTCACCTATATCTGGCATTTATCTCCATGTTATCTCTCCCCAACCTCCCCACCCTCTTCTGCTGTCCCTCCCCTGACCCCTCCCCACAACAGACCCCAGTGTGTGATGCTCCCCTCCCTGTGTCCATGTGTTCTCACTGTTTAACACACGCCTATGAGTGAGAACATGCAGTGTATGATTTTCTGTTCTTGTGTCAGTTTGCTGAGAATGATGGTTTCCAGATTCATCCATGTCCCTACAAAGGACAGGAACTCATCGTTTTTTATGGCTGCATAGTATTCCATGGTGTATATGTGCCACATTTTCCTTGTCCAGTCTATCGTCGATGGTCATTTGGATTGGTTCCAGGTCTTTGCTATTGAAAATAGTGCCACAATGAACATAAATGTTCATGTGTCTTTATAATAGAACGATTTATAATCCTTTGGGTATATACACAGTAATGGGATTGCTGGGTCAAATGGAATTTCTATTTCTAGGTTCTTGAGGAAGCACCACACTTTCTTCCACAATGGTTTAACTAATTTACACTCCCACAAATAGTGTAAAAGTGTTCCCATTTCTCCACATCCGCTCTAGCAACTGTTGTGTCCAGATTTTTAATGATCACCATTCTAACTGGCATGAGGTGGTATTTCAATGCGGTTTTGATTCGCATTTCTCTAATAATCAGTGATGATAAGCATTTTTTCATATGTTTGTGGCCTCATATATGTCTCCTTTTGAAAAGTGTCTGTTCATATGCTTCACCTTCTTTTGAATGGGTTTATTTGTTTCGTGTTGTTGTAAATATGTTTTCGTTCTTTAGAGATTCTGGATATTAGCCCTTTGTCAGACGGGTAGATTGCAAAAATTTTTTCCCATTCTCTTGGTTGCTCGTTCACTCTAATGATTGTTTCTTTTGCTTACAGAAGCTCTGGAGTTTAATTAGGTCCCATTTGTCTATTTTGGCTTTTGTTGCCAATGCTTTTGGTGTTTTAGTCATGAGGTCCTTGCCTATGCCTATGTCCTGAATGGTTTTGTCCAGGTTTTCTTCTAGAGTTTTTATGGTGTTAGGTCTTACGTTGAAGTCTTTAATCCATCTGGAGTTAATTTTAGTGTAAGGTGTCAGGAAGGGGTCCAGTTTCTGCTTTCTGCACATGGCTAGCCAGTTTCCCCAACACCATTTATTAAACAGGGAATTCTTTCCCCATTGCTTTTGTCAGGTTTGTCAAAGATCAGATGTTTGTAGATGTGTGGCACTGCCTCCAAGGCCTCTGTTCTGTTCCATTGGTCTATATCTCTGTTTTGGTACCAGTACCATGCTGTTTTGATTACTGTAGCCTTGTAGCATAGTTTGAAGTCAGGTAGCGTGAGGCCTCCAGCTTTGTTCTTTTTGCTTAGGATAGTCTTGGCTATGCAGGCTCTCTTTTGGTTCCACATGAAGTTTAAGGTGGTTTTTCCCAGTTCTGTGAAGAAGGTCATTGGTAGCTTGATGAGGATAGCGTTGAATTTATAAATTACTTTGAGCAGTATGGCCATTTTCATGATATTGATTCTTCCTAACCATGAGCATGGAATCTTTCTCCATTTGTTTGTGTCCTCTCTTATTTCCTTGAGCAGCAGTTTGTAGGTCTCTTGAAGAGGTCCTTTACATCCTTTGTTAGTTATATTCCTAGGTATTGTATTATTTTTATTTATTTTTTCTAATATTTCTGATTTGTAGTTGGTTGACACTGCGGATGCAGAACTGTGGATAGGAAGGTCTGGCTGTACTAGTCCTTCAAGCAGGTGGTTCTCTTCCTCACATATCCATGATTTAAAAGAAAGTATGAGTAAGTAGCCTGGCACTGTTTCCCAATAGTTGATTGATGAAATAGAATTGACCCAAGAAGCTACCACTATTGGATTTCACCAGAAGAAACTTTACCACAACTATTGGGAAAGAAATATAATGAATGAACATTTTTATGAGTAAAATGAAAATCTGAGCAAAGAGAAGGAATGCCAAATAAATTATTTCCCATCAACTTACTGTGATTATAATCTCTTTCCCTTGAAGTGAATGCCAGGTGTATAGGAGGATAAAAACTTTCAATTAAGCTGCTACATAAAGATTAAATGACCTTTAGAACAACTAGTATACTTGGAAAGGCTATTAATCATTATTAGAATATGTGTCAACCATGATTCAAAAGTATGAGGCCTCAGATTGGGCACCATATTTCAAAGGTGGTAATATTTCACTTCGAAGTGCAAAGTGACAAAGGTCAATCATATGAAGCAGGAATGTAAGTTCCCATCAGGGAGGGCTGTTACATTGGCTTATTTTCCCACTATGTGGAAATGAGTTACTGGACACAGACTTCATTAAGCTGTAAGCCCAATTACTATCACATGGCGTCAACCGTATTGCAATTACAGTCCTTTCGAGAGGCAGCCAGCCACTGTTTTCAGTAGGGAAACACTGGTTTGGACAAGATTCATAAATGATTTTCATTAACTATCATTTACCATTAGTGCAAATAAAAGCACTAAATGCCCACTTCGCTGTAGAGAATGACCTTTGGCCCAGATTCTCTCTCTAACCGATGAGGGCTAAATGTATTGTGACAGCTCCTAATCACATTTAGTACAGCCCATGATTTGATGGCACTGGGTGTCCCATCAACTACAGACAGCCCTTGCAAGGCCATTATATTTCATTTCCTTTTAGAGATATGCATATTAGGATCCCAGGGAATCGAAAAATATAAGCCTCTCCCAATCATCCAGAGTATATTTCAGTAGCTTAGAGAGCTCATAAAGTGACATCATTACTTATAAAGAAGTGCTTGCAATGAGAACATATTTCTCTTCTTTAAAATTCAGGTTTATATGCCTAAAATGCTTCAATCCGATCAGCCCAACTCTAGTACGATAGATTAAAAACCCAGTCATTATAACTCACCAGTCAGAAACAATCCCCTCCAAAATCCATACGTAATGTTTTTCAGCTCAGTTTCATCTCATAAAAAGTTAATACAGCTGTGTGATATTTAATACTGAAGCATTGGGGCCTGATTTTCTACTAATCCAGGATAACACATTTCACAGAAACATCAAGGGGAAACACTGTGAAGTCAAGACTCGTAACATGAAAATGATTTACTTTGGAACTCTAACTCCTTGATTTGAATGAAAACAAGCAAATGGCTGCCAAATGTTCAAAATAAAATACTAAATTATGAGTCCAACTCCACATTTCCATAGGCAGTAGCTTACTTTTTTCTAAAAGAAATTAGATCAGGCATGCTATGGTTTGAATGTGTCCCCCCAAGTTCCCATATTGGAAACTTAATTCTCAATGAAACAGTGTTGGAGGAATAGGGCCTAATATGAGGTGATGAGGTCATGAGGGCTGTGCCCTCATGAATGAATTAATGTCATTATCGTGGGAGTGGGTGAGTTATCATCTGAGTGGGCTTATTATAAAAGTAAGTGTGGCCTCTTCTTGCTAATGGCTGTCATGTGTACTCTCTTGCCCTTCTGTCCTTCTTTCATGGGAGGAGGCAGTCTAAAGGCTCTCACCAGATGTTGGCACCATGCTCTTGAGCTTCCCAGCCCCTAGAACTGTAGCCAAATAAACTTCTATTGTTTGTAAATCACCCAGTCTTTGATAGTCAGTCATAGCAGCAGAGAGGGATGTGGAGAAATAGGAACACTCTTACACTGTTGGTGGGAGTGTAAATTAGTTCAACCATTGTGGAAGACAGTGTGGCGATTCCTCAAGGACCTAGAAATAGAAATTCCATTTGACCCAGCAATCCCATTACTGGGTATATATCCAAAGGATTATAAATCATTCTACTATAAGGACACATGCACACGAATGTTCA
>PVKV010002065.1:6468-82324 GCA_004027835.1 Alouatta palliata
CTTTTCTTTTTTTTTTTTTTTTTTTTTTTTTTTTTGAGACGGAGTTTCGCTCTTGTTACCCAGGCTGGAGTGCAATGGCGCGATCTCAGCTCACCGCAACCTCCGCCTCCTGGGTTCAAGCAATTGTCCTGCCTCAACCTCCCGAGTAGCTGGGACTACAGGCACGTGCCACCATGCCCACCTAATTTTTGTATTTTTAGTAGAGACGGGGTTTCACCATGTTGACCAGGATGGTCTCGATCTCTTGACCTCGTGATCCACCCGCCTCGGCCTCCCAAAGTGCTGGGATTACAGGCGTGAGCCACCGCACCCAGCTTCATATCCTTTCTTCTGCTTGATTGACTTGGCTATTGAAACGTGTGTATGGTTTGCAAAGTTCTTGTGCTGTGTTTTTCAGCTCCATCAAGTCGTTTATGTTCTCTAAGTTGGTTATTCTAGTTAGCATTTCATCTAACCTGTTTTCAAGGTTCTTAGTTTCTTTGCATTGGGTTAGAACATGTTCCTTTAGCTCACAGAAGTTTGCAATTATCTGCCTTCTGAGGCCTCCTTCTGTCATTTTGTCAAACTTATTCTCCATCCAGTTTTGTTCCCTTGCTGGTGAGGAGTTGTCATCCCTTGGAAGAGGAGAGGTGTTCTGGTTTTTGGTGTTTTTATCCTTTTTGTGCTGGTTTCTTCCCATCTTCATGGATTTATCTACCTTTGGTCTTTGAAGTTGGTGACTTTCAGATGAGATCTCTGTGTGACGTTCTTTTTGTTGTTGTTGAGACTATTTTTTTCTGTTTTTTAGTTTTCCTTCTCACAGGCCCCTCTGCTACAGGTCTGCTAGAAGTTCACTCCAGACCATGCTTGCCTGGGAATCACCTGCAGGGGGTGCAGAACAGCAAGGATTGCTGTCTGTTCCTTTCTCTGGTAGCTTTGTCCCACAAGGGGAACTGGACAGATGTCAGCCAGAGCTCTTCCGTATCGGATGAGTCTTTGGATATATAGGGGTCAGGGAGCCACTTGAGAAGGCAATCTGTCCCTTATCAGAGCTCAGATGCTGTGCTGGGAGCTTTGTTACTCCCTTCAGAAATGCTGGGCAGGAACGTTTAAATCTGCTGCACAAAAACTCCCAATCGGTAATTTTCCCAGGTGCTCTGTCCCAGGAAGGTGTGGCTTTATGTATAAGTTTCTGACAGGTTGCTTCCTTTTTTTCAAAGATGTTCTGCCCAGCAAAAAGGGAGTCAAGTCACAGTCTGCCTGCAGAGGCGTTCTTGAGCTGCCGCCTGCTCTGGGCTCCCCACAGCTGTTGTCTAAACTCCTTTATGCTTTTGTTTACACAGCTAAGGTTAGAGCTGCCATGGTAATGGCGGATGTCCTTCCTCCCAAGGAGCTCTACTGTCCGGGGTGGAGCTCAAACTGCTATGCTGGCTGTGAAAATCCCAAGCCAGTGGGATTCAGTTTGCTGGTTTCTGTGGGGGTGGGACCCGCAGAGCCAGATCACCTGGCTCGCTGCCTTCTCAACCCCCTTTCTCTCAGGTGTATGGGTGACCCTGTCTCGCAGGCGCTCTAGGCGCTCCAGGCGCCAGTCAAAACAGCTGCTGAGATTTTTGCTGGAAACATGTGTCCGCAGCTGAATCAGCAGCCCAGATTTGCCCTGAAAACTTGCAGTGCCTGTTGGCATGCGGAGATATCCTGGTCTGTAGGCTGCAAAGACCACAGGAGAAGCGCAGCATTGGAACCGGAGCTCTGGAGTGGCTGGACGTCCCCAATGGCCCCCGTTGGGTAGAAGGGAGTACCTTCCAGCTCATTGCTCTTCTTGGGTGAGGCTACACCACCCCTGCCTCGGTTTGTCCTCCTTGGGCTACACCCACTGTTCAACCAGTCCTATTAAGATGAACCTTGTACCTTGGTTGAAAATGCGGAGATTACTTGCCTTCTGAGTCGTTCTCGCTGGGAACTGTACTCCAGAGGTGTTCCTATTTGCCATCTTGGTGGAAGTCTGCCTGTTTTAAGTTTTTTTAATAGATTCTGGATATTAGACCCTTGACAGAAGCGTAGTTTGCAGATGTTTTATTATTATTATTATTTTATTCTGTAGATTGTTCACTCTGTTAATAGTTTCTTTTTTTGTGTAGAAATTTTTTAGTTGAATTAGGTCCCATTTGTCAATTTTTGCTTTTGTTGCAGTTGCTTTGGTACCTTCATCATGAGATCTTTGCCAGTTTCTAGGTTTAGAATGGTATTTTCTAGATTATCTGTCAGTGTTTTTATTTATTTATTTATTTTTACAATTTTAAGTTTTACATTTAGGTCTTTAAGTCCTGTATATAGAGTAAAGATGGAATCTGGTTTAAATCTTCTACATAGTACTAGCTAGTTATTTCAGCACCATTTATTAAAAAGAGATATCTTCCCAAATTCTTTTTGTCTGCTTTTTTAAAGGTCAGATGGTTGTAGGTGTGTGACATTATTTCTAGGCCCGTATTGTGTTGCACTGGTACAGTGTTGCGTTGGTTACTGTAGCCCTGTAGTATAGTTTGAGGTTGGTAATGTAATGCTTTCAGTTTTATGCTTTTTGCTTAGGATTTCATTAGCTATTCGTTTGTTGTTGTCGCTTAGTAATGAAATATAAAATCGTTTTTGTTGTTGTTCTGTTACAAATGGTATCAGTGGTTTAATAGAAATAGCATTAAATGTAGTGGTCCAATAAAGTGTTAATGAGAAATAATCTTTCAAGAGTCTAACTTAAGCAACCGTGTTTGACGGAGGAAACTTACTTTTATGCTTAGTAACACGTTCCGTACGGTCTGGAATTTGTTGTTGTTGTTGTTGTTTTCCCAGAGAAGCGGAGGAGGAAAACCAAGCTTCATTCCTGAGGGAGAAAAACACGAGGTTGGAAGAAGTTACACACCTTTCCACAGCCTCACCTTTGAGAAATTTTCTTTCTGAAAATTGTTTCCCTCATATCCTTCTCCTGTTTTCTTTTCTTTCCAGCCTTTGAATGGCAGGAAAGAGTTCCTAGAGAGAGAAGACAAAGACGGTCTGTGTTGCCAAAGAAGCCCCAGGCTGAAGACTCCAGAACTGAATGTGCAGCTTGCAAGGGAACTGGAGACAACGAAAATCGGGTCAGGTAAGTGGGATGCTAAAAGCTTGTCCGGAGGGGATGAAGGTTCCATGTTTCTGATTTGCTCAGCACGGGAACAATGTAAAACCAAATGGCAGGGTAGGACCTTCCTTAAAATATTATGTAGTGGAAAGGGTCCTTCAAGAAACAGATTTCATCCACTGATGAGGCTCCCACACACGGTCACACTCTGGACTTGGGTGTCCATGAGAGTGAGAATCTGCATTTTCAACACTGGGAATGGTTTTTCTCTCGACAGGACAAGTTAACAGCGGGTCTCCCTATATAGGCCATCAAAGCAATCTGATGGAAAGACTCTGTAGCAAGATGATGATGTTTTCTGTGAAAACAATAAAGTGAGAAAGATCCGTGAGCAAGTTGTGCTTGGCTTTGGTGGAGGTCCTCAGCGGCGTGCCTGGACATCCGTGACGGGATTTGGCTTCGCCCCAGAAAGCTGCTGAGACGCTCTCTCCACCCGATCTGCCCCCCAGGGGAGGCTGGTTCCGGGTGTTGCCGCCTCTGCTGCGCGCTTTGCCTTTCTTCCCACCTTCTCCGGACAGTAGTGCTGACAAGCAGGGGTCCCTGGGCTTGGAGACCAAGTCAGGGCCCCTTGGTGGGTGGCCCAGGTCGAAGCAGGGCAGTGAGCTCATGGAGCTGGGGAACGTTCTGCTGACACCCTCCCGGAGGGGCTCAGGCATCTTTCTGGGGTCCACCGACACCCCCACGACACCTCACCAGACTGAATCTCCAGCCCCGTGGGACCCGATCCCTGCCCACGCCGTCCAATCCGGAATCCACTGGGCAGAGCAGTCCCGAGTGCCCACCTCAGGATCTGAAGCGCCCTCCCCATCCAGCCGACCGAACAGGAAAGTCGGCTCAGGGAGCCACTAAGGTCAGGACGGTCGGGCTCCTGCGTGGCTTGTGGCAGGGAGCCTCCTTCCCCGGGGCCGCCTCGGACACGGCCAAGGCAGTATTAATCGTTGTTAATACAGCCATACTATTAAGTTAATATATTTTTGAGGACTCTTTCTGATCCTACATGTGTTTCTACTCTGGCTAGTCGATGTACAGACTTTCCACCCCTGCGTGAACTTGAGTAAGTTCTTAGCCAATTGTTTTTGGCTGTTTGTTTCTTCAATCTGGAGGAACTTCTTCTCATGCTTGTTTAGATAACTCAAGGAGACCCCTGAAAGACCTCCAGAGGTCTCTCTCTCTCTTTCTGTCTGTAGGCTTTTCTTCTATTGTACTCTTCCTGACAAATGTTAGTCATGTTGACCTCTCCAGATTCAATTTTTCTCTTCACTTTAATAATTTTGCAAGGCTCTGTTTGATCTCTCTTCACTGTGTTGTCCCTAAAAATTGTCCTGAGGCCTTCAACTAAGGCAATCATAAACTTGAACTAATTTTGTCTCACTTCAATCAAGAATCTCAGTCCTGTGCTTCCCATTGTTCAATATCTGAAAATCAGTACTTCATATCTTTTTCTGTTTGTAGAAAATGGCACCATCTGTCTGGCACCATCATTATGGCCAAAAGATTAGAAAACAGAATTGTATAGACAGAAATTTGCATTTTTGCAATCTTTAAGCATTTTCCCAGATATTTCTTCACATAAATGCCATGTATATGGGCAATTTAAATGAAAGAGATTAAGGTTTCCCATTAAATTTTCTTTTGAATCTTCAGTACACCATTCTTTTCAGTCTCTGCTTTAAAAGAGCATTTCTTTATAATAGAACATCAGGCTTCTTACCTAGCATCTGATGTGCTTATTTCTGCAGTCCTAATTAGTATTTCGTAAGGAGTCTCACTCTTCCTATACACTGCTACTTTCCACTTTGTGAGTGTGAATCACAATTGCCCTTTGACAACCTGTGAGACAGTTATTACAGGTTTAATTTTAATTTAACCCCATGCCCTTTTCTCTTTCGTGACACACTGACAGTTTTACCAAAACAGTTTTTGTAAAAATTTATTTCTACTTGGAATAAAGACTATGTCTGTAGTCCTCAAATAAAGTTTTACTGTATTGTCAGATAATAAAACAAAAATGTTTCCCACTGGTAGTTTATTTAAGTGAAAAATAAATCAGAGGCTTGATTTTTCAGGATCTGCATTTCTTTACGATTCAGTTTTGTTCAGGAAAGTTGACTTTATCTTTTATATAGATGAGCAGACATTTACCTCTTCATTCTTGTCTCTTCTATTTAAAATAGAATATGTAAACTATGCTCTGATATCTCCTCATTAAATAGTCATTTTCCAGTAGATTTGTAGAAATGACATTATTATTTTATCAACTTATGTTATGAGTGCATATTACTCATATGGCAATTTCTTTTTTAAAAAATTATTTAATTTTAAACTATTTGGACCAAAAGTGGGGATGAATTATGAGAGTATTACTATTTAAACCCATTCAGCTAAGATCTTATTGATCAGTAGAAAAGCCTAAGGATTATAAGATTATGACCTTCATCCCTTCATACATGTCTGGTAGAAGTTATGACCAATCTTTACTCACTTTTAAAGGCAAGGGTATGATTGATTATAGCAAAATGATTGAAGAGGACTCAATATATCAGAAATACTGAGCTCCTTGAAGGCAAAAACTGTGTTATGAATTCCGTTTATCCAGTGCCTATACCACAGCCTTCAGTGAACGTCTATGGAATTGTTTTTGTTAAATGCTCTAAACCACAGTTTCACACGCTGGCACTATTGATGGGTGGAGCCAGATAATTCATTGCCATAGAAGACTGTCCTGTCCATTGCAGAATGCTCAGTAGCATCCTTGGCTTCTAAACAGTGTCTTACGCGATCACCAATCTTGACAATAAAAAATGTCTCCAGATATTACCAAATGCCTCTTATTGGGTAAAAATTGACCCCAATTGAGAACTGGTATTCTAAATACGTGATTGACTTATCTTCCTCACTCATAATGTTCTAATGTATAGTTATCAACATTTAAAATCAGTAAAGCATTTGCAAGTTGATTTTATAGGCAGTATGATTATGGAATCATAGAATTTTGCAGCTGTTACAAAAAGGTGCTTGGTAAAAAGAAAGAGACTATTTAAACTACCTCTCTGTAATACAGACAAAAAGAACAATGAAACAGGAATACAAGAGAACAAAATTATATAGGCAGGAAACAGCAACAACTTACTTTCACCTTAAAGAAGTGATTTGTTAGCTGTTTGTTACTGGGCATGTTTTAGGTGTAGAAAAAGGTTTAGAATCCAGGTCTGCTGATTCACATTCTGTACTATTCCTACCACCATGCCAAATAACTTCACACTCTGCTGTCCTGTATGATTTTTAGCAAAAAGAATAACAACAAAGGTTAATATTTATCAAGCTCTTGCTGTATTCCTGGAAACTTGTTATGTAACTGGCAAATATTTTCACATTTACTCTCCACAGCAACTGTAGGAAAAAGTACAATTATCATCTTCATTTTATAAATTGAGAGATTAAATAAATTAGCCAATGTCACCAATCTAAGAAATGTACTTAACTAACATTTAGATGTTTTTAAGGAACTTCTTGCACTTACATCTCTTGCTTAATCATTGCCTTATTTCCCCCCATACACGTACTGACTCCCTAATATACCTTATTGTTGAATATACAACATGTCCACTATCAAAGTATATCCTTGTTTATTTCAGAAAACTTCTGTTTCTACAACTAAGTAACACAGTGTTTCGCATCCCAGTTCCTTTAAGACCCTCCCAAACATAAATAACAGACAATTAAAATTAATGAAAACTCTGTTATAAGATCTTTAATGAACCCATTGATCCACATTCCCAGGCACAGAAATTCACTTCAGTGTCACTCAAGTTGTTTGTGACTAACAGACATGATCTGTTTCATAAAGCAGTGATTCACATTTCACTTTATTTGACTGTGAGACAAAACTACGTACTGCAAAAGCCACAATAATGAATATAGCCAACAACCAGTAATGCTGAATTCATTTTCTTGGGAATGTCATTTCACATTCATTTAAGACTCAAATAAAACAGGCCATAGTAAGGTCAGATTAGGGAGGGTGCGATAACTCCTCTGTTAGTGGGGGACGTTCTGCCGAATCACAGATGTAATGCCGGAGGTGACTCACAAGGATTACTCCTCTGAATATCAAAAAGTATGCTCTAGTGGCCTTAATACAAAAATCAGAAAAGAGGGTGTTCTGATCCTTGCTGTTGGTATTGACTCCCTTCCCTTAATAAAGCTGTTTATTATGTTCTACATGGTAATTTCATGAATAATTAAATTATACACCACCTTTTCAGATATCAAGCCATAGACACGTTGGTTGCCTTTGAAATTTGTATTTTCACAGAAGCTTAAAGGGTATACTAAAAGTTTTAGAATTTCTCTTAAAATTTAATTTACATTGGTTACATTAAAAGTGCTGTTATGACTTTAGTAATGACCATAATCCAGTGTAACTAGGAAAGGGGCTGGAGATTTGAACCTTAGAGTCAGTCACCTCCCCATGGCCAGGATGCCTTCTGTGTAATTTCTTTTTTAGTATTTCCAGCCACTTGAAAACTTCCAGCTTATTTAATTGTTGAAAGACTCTAGTGGTTAGAATAATCTTCTTTAATAATTTTTTCTTTTGGTGAGAATCAGACTTTGATTTTTGTCTGTTGATCTTAAATAGTATACACAGCGTGGCTGGTGCCCATTTGCAGAAGACAGACTGTATTCATGAAAGTAGGAAGAACGTGAGTGCCTGCGAATCTCCTCCAGGACACTTATTTGTTAAACATAGGCTCTGTTGTCATGTCTTTGTAAAAGAATAGGGAGGTACTTACATTTCTGTAACCTAAATGGACTAGATCTTTTGCAATGCTTAGATTGTTTGAATCTCTGAATTTGTCTATTTTCTTCCAAAGCACAAAAAAGATTTTCATGACTGGAACTCCAAACATCCTGTAGAGATAAAGAAAGTGAAGCCTGAAGAGATCATGGCATGTTGCCAAATAATTACAAATAGCATCTGTGGAGTTAGGAAAATAATTCAACTGAGGCAAGAAAGCGATCATGCTCAAGGTAGATAGAAAAAAAAAGTGCTGTTTTCTATTTTTCATTTTTTGTGGTTTTTGTTTTAATCCTGTAAATGCCAGCGGAAGGAAAAGTTTTTGCCTCTTCTGTACTGAATTGTATCAGAGTTAGCACATATTGTTCAAATGCAATGACAAACGTAATTATTTTCAACGGTAAAAAGAAAAGACAAAGGATAAAACTTAAGTTCTTATCTTCCTGTTCCTTTTGTTATTAGAAGAGACTCCCATTTCCTTGCACATTTTGAATAGTAAATAACCCTTGCTGGAATGTTTCAAAGGGAATGAGTCAATTCTTTTCTCTTGTCATCGTGAGAGTCCTAAATAAGGCACTGGTTTTCATTCTCCAATGGTGCAATCTGTGCAATCTGATAATATTTTCATTTAGATACCAGGACAGCATTAAACCCAACATTTACTTCCTAGATATTAATGACAATTGCATGAAATTACTTGTGAAAAAATTAAACTTTCTCTCCCCTGCTGTTATTGCTGATATGACAAAAAAAAAAGTGTTAGTTTAATGGAGTAAGTGCTTTCTGTCCTCAATAAAAAAGCATTTCCAAAAAACAAATGGTTTATTTTTTGTCTGATCAAGTTACTCTGATAACTAAGTAGCCTCCCATCACTCAGTACCACAGAGATGATTAGATGGTTGGCACTTTGGGACTCCCTTGTTACCCAAAGAAGGTACATTTTAAAAGAATCTTTTTTCTTTATTGGAAAACACATCAAATCTAAATTTAATACAACATTTTAATATGTCCAAACTATAAAAATCAACTCTGACAAGTTCATTTCCTAATCTGAATTTTTTAATAGTAAGAGGATGTCTAAGGAATATTAAGTAGTACAGCCCAGAAACTATCTGCTTAGGAGCTGTGAATATTTCTCATAGCTAAAGATGTCCTGGATATAAGGTGTGTTTCAAAATGACACATTAAACTCATATCCATTTAAAGGTAAACTGTTCTTTACATTGAGGAGAAAGCACACTTGACTCTGAAGAGAAAGCTATGTATCTTTTCTTGTTTAAAAAACAACAACAAAAAAACCCCACTTTTTTTTTAAGAGCATCAGTGGAAAAGGCCATGTTGCAATTCTCCTTTGGTTTTTATAAGACTTGTCAGTTATTTTTTCTTAGGATCTCTGAATTCATTTCCTCCTATCCATCCCAACTACAGCTGCCTTAGTTCAGTAGCTCATCAACTCTTCTTGAATTTCTGCAATAATTCATACGGCTTCACCTCCTCCTTTCTCTATGTGTCTACTTTTTTCTCTCTTTTTCTCTGCTTTAGCACCTACACTTCACACTTCTATTTAATTTACACACAACTTCTTTCTAAAGTATACAACTGCTTAAAGCTTTTGATTTTTCTCATACTTACAGTACTCATCCTATAGGACAAGGGGCTTTGTGGGCTGGCCCAGCCTGCCTCCCAGACATGTTTTGCCGCTCTCTTCTGGCTTTTTGCCCCCTAAACAAACCAATCTGTTTTCACTTCATACAAAGCATCATGATCTATCAATCATGCCACCATGCTCTGCCTGGTTGTTCTCTATCCCTGTTTCTCCCATGACAAGTCTCACTTAGATCAGCGTTTCCAGAGTGATATCTCTCTATCTTATATATGTGTGTACTGTTTTTATCATCTGTAATATATTAATGAGATAATAAATGTAATTATAAGATTATGAATACGAAATGTAGACAAAAAAACAGTCTGCATGCCGAGTGTCTTCTGCAGCAGACCTTAGGTTTAGATTCTCAGTTTAGTAAGATGCCTGAGACTGAGGCCTCCAGTTTGTCACTCCTGTGGAAGAGCCATCTCAAACTACTACTACTAGTCTCAGAATTATTTCAAACAGCCATATGTATATGTATCATGCTGTGATGAGCTGAGGTCATGCCACTGCTCTGGATAATGCCTGCCTTGGAAGCAAAGAAAAGGGGAGTGTCCTCAAAAACCCCACCCAGATCCTCTCTGCCTCACCTGAGACCCAGGACAGTTTTTGTAGTGCCCACAGTAGTAGTGCCTTAGGTCCATGGCAGCGGGTTTTTTAGGCAAACTACTGAAACTCTGATCAAGGAAGTATGGGAGTAATATATTCCTCACCCTATTGTTGCGAGGTATAAAAAATAATAGTGGATGAAAGAACTTTATTGCGGTCATAGAGTCAGTTGTCAATCATAGGTAACTGTTCTTGTGATTAGTATGAACTCATATTTGTTGAGATGTGAGACAGAAAAAAGAAAGGCTGGAGAGAAAGAGAACCACCTCATTATTGCTCCATGACTAAAAATGCTGCCAGTACAAAGTTAAAGTGTAGTTAAGAGGAAAGTGAGTTACTGGAATTGACAGCTACTTCCATTGCCAGAAAAATACAGCACATAAAGAAAAGCACAGAAACCTCCAGAGATGATTGAAGCAAGGTGAACAGGAAATCACTGGCCTTTGGACTAATACTCCTTTATTCAAAACCATGCCCTTCTCATTAATCAGGGTCAGATTTGCCCCAAAGCTCAATACTGGATCTGGGAAATAGCTCCAAATTGTATAAGGTGAAGGATGAAGGCATTTCAAGATGGTTTTAATTCTGTCCTCAGCATCTCTGGGAGAAAAATAAGAAGGTGACGTTTTGTCTTAGTGTAAAGTCTTTATCAAAGTATTTTACAAAGCAACATTAAAACATTTTAATTAAGTCCAATGTATCAGTATTTTCTTTTAAGGATCATGCTTTTTGTGTCATGTCTAGGAATGCTTTGAGTAACTATTGATCCCGAAGATTTTCTCCTATTTTTAATGCAAGTTTTATGTTTTATATTTAACACTGTGATTTTTTTTTTTTTGGACATAATTTTTGTATGAGATGGAAAACTTCAAGTGAGGCTTTTTTTTTTTTTTCCCCTAGGGACATCCGATTATTTGTTTAACTCTTTTTCTTTTGTCAAAAATAAATCAGTTGGCCATATTTATGGGGGTCTACTTAGCAGGTTCTTTTCTGTTCAATTGATCTACGTGTCTGTCCCAGAGCCAGTACCACACAGGCTTAATTATTGTAGCTATAAAGTGTTAAAATCCAGTAGACTCATGCTTCCCACTATATTCTTCATTTCAAAATTATTTTAGCTATCTTGGTTCCTTCACTTTTCCAAGTAAATTTAAAAATATTCTTGGTCTGTCCATACTAAACCCTTGCAGGGATTTTGATAGGAATGATGCTAAACCTGTGTATCAACTGGAAAGAATTAAGATCTTCACTCTATCAAATGTTCCAAACTTTGTAAGCATATGTAACTATGTATTTATTTAGATCATCTTTGATTTTTTTCATTACCATTTTGAATGAATACTTCTGCATACAAGTCATGTACATATATGGTTAAATGTACACTTCAGTTTTTACTTTTTTCAGTGATTGTATATGGTATTGCATTTTTTAATTTTAGCATTTACAGTTTATTGCTAATATACAGAAACAAAGTATTTGTGCATGTTTATCATGGCTCTTGTGACCATGTTAATCTCATGTATGAGCGCTAGGAAGTTGTCTCCTTTTCTTTCTTTTTTTTAGATTCCTAAGGATTATCTAGAGTGACACTAATGCCATCTATACACACGGTTTTACTT
This sequence comes from Alouatta palliata, assembly GCA_004027835.1. Lineage (NCBI taxonomy): Eukaryota > Metazoa > Chordata > Mammalia > Primates > Atelidae > Alouatta > Alouatta palliata. The sequence goes on from PVKV010002065.1 coordinate 18,291, forward strand.
CTTGCTTCTCAATATAAATACTTTCAATTTTTATCTTATTTCACTAGTTTAAATATCCAGTATGATTTTGAAAATAAATAGTGACAAACGACATTCCCATTTTGCTCTCAATCCTAATGGAAAAGCATCTGGTTTCTTGCAATTAGGTATAAAGTTAGCTGTAAGTTTTTGTAGATGTTCTTAGTATTGTTGAGGAAGTTATTCTCTATTTCTAGTTTGTGAACAGGCTTTATAATCAATGAATTTTGGATTTGTCAAACTATTTTTCTGAATCAATTGGTATGATCATACAATTTTCCTTTAGCTCATTGATGTGGTGAATTGCAAGGATTGATTTTTTTTTTTTTTAAAGATAGGGTTTCACTGTGATGGCCAGGCTGGTCATGAACTCCTGACCTCAGGTGATGCACCCACCTCGGCCTCCCAAAGTGCTAGGATTACAGGCGTGAGCCACTGCGCCCGGCCTCAAGGATTGATTTTTGAATGTTAAGCAAGTTTCACCTACCTGAAGTAAATCTCACTTGATTATGATTATTTTCATATAATGAAAATATATTAAATGATTTTCATACATTATTATTTTTAAATTCTTAATAATATAATTACTGTTTTTAAAAATTTAAAAATAAAATATATGAAAATCATGAAATAAAATATGAAAATAATCATATAAAATGATTTTATATGATTGTTTAAAGATATTATATTTGATTATTTTCATATATTATATATGATCATTTTCATATATTACATTTGATTTACTAATATCTTGTTGAAGATTTTTGTGTCTATAAAAGATATTAGTCTGCACTCTTCCTTTCTTTTCATGCCTTTTGCTGGTTTGGGTATTAGGTAAATACTGGCCTCAGAAGATAGGTTAAGGAGAATTCTCTCAGCTCCTATTTTACTGAAGAGATAATGAAAAATTAGTACAATTTTATCTTTAACTGTTCGTTAAAAATTAACGTTGATATCATCCAAACCTGAAGCTTCTGTTTCATAAGATTATGAATTACTGATTAAAGGTTTTTTAATGGTTATAGTCCTGTCAAGATTATCTGTTTCTTCTTTTGTGAGGTTTTTGATCAGAGGTCCCTTTCTTTTCTTTGAGATGTTCCTCATTAATGAGCATTTTCCTTATTGCAGTAGCCTGAAAAAAAAATTATATCTTTAATTGTCCAGTGCATTTCATCTTTCTTAGTACCTAGAGAAGTTTACAGTGGCTTAAACACATTACCTATACTTATAATAAATACTATGCCTGGACATATGCAGCTACTAACTTTGTTTTAGAGGGCTATAATATTAGAGCTCTGGTCAGTTCTCAGTTGTTTACATGTTCCTGTAAATTCCTTTAATCTACATCTTCAGACACTGATAGAAACAGTTTTATTATTCATAGACATTTGTCTCCTTTTGTTATTCTGGATTTCTTTATTCACCTTTTTCATAGCGTCTATGCACTATGTTAAAGGGAGAAATGAGAACCGGTTTAGAAAATCCAGTTTGTGTAAATGTTTTCTGTTTTACTTGGGGTGAAGTAGAAGTAAAAGCCCTGTGACTAGGAATAAGTTGTACCAATTATCCTTCATTCATGTTTGTAGGTCATTTAGTCTAACTACCAAGTAGGCAGACTCAGACCTGCTATTTATAAGAAAAGAACTATAATGGCAAGTTAGAGATGGGACAATAACCACTTGTTTTGTAGACTGGCCTATTAAACTAGACTGAGATCCTCTTGTACAAAAGGCATCATTCCAAGTCAGAATAGTCTCCAGTGTCCTTGATTAAAACAATACAATATACCTCTTTTCTACATGTCATTCCTGATCCTTCTTCTGTGGCATGAGTGAATTTCTTAGGACATCCCATGTATACTTTGTTATTGATTTGGTTTGAACCTGCTACACATTAATATGCCCAATGCAAACTTATTTACTGCTCTCAGACAAGAGTATTAGTTATAAAATGTTGCCTCTAATCAAACCACATTGTTTTCTCCTGATAATTAATAGCTTTGGGCACTAGAGACAAGCAACATTAGTTACATAACTCTCTTAGCTGTAAGCAGCTCTTTCAATTATCTACTGGACAGGCAGGCTTGAGGTTGGCCCTGATTTGGAATTGACATGGAACTATGAACAAACTAAGTCCACCAGGGAAAATCCAAAATAAGAGACTGCTTCCAAGACTAACTTCTTGTAACCAAATACATAATAAAATAAGAAGGTAGGCATGATTCACAGCTCCAGCAGTAAAGTCAGAAGTGACTAATCAGAGTCACTGGAGGCCATCATTTCAAACAATATTCTTTTTTTTTTTTTTTTTAATTTGTGTGGTTTTTGGTTTATTTATTTCTTTGAGACAGGGTCTCATGCTGTCACCCAGGCTGGAGTGCAGTGGCGCAGTCATGGCTCACTGCAGCCTCGACCTCCTGGGCTCCACCGATCATCCCACCACAGGACACCAGTACTCTGGACAGACATCAGACCCCAGGTAGACCCTGGAATCAAGGTGTAAACAAGGCCCCAACAACCAGGCACCAGATGGACACCAAGGCCCTAGGTGGCCAGCATGCCCAAGTTGAACACCAGACTCATGTGGATGTCAGGTCGCAGGTAGCCAACATGCCTTAGGTAGATACATACGGTCCAGGTGGAATTAGACCCAAGGTACACACCCAGTCCCCAGGTGATCACCAGGACCAGGTGAGACTCAGGCCTTAAGTGCACATCCAGCGTTAAGTGGACACCTAGGCCCCAGGCTGATACCCAGGTCCCAGGTGATCACCAGAACCTAGGTGGACACCAGGCCTCAGGTGAACAACAAGACCCAGTAGACCATCAGGCCCCAGCTGGATACCAGTCCCCAGGTGAACACAAGGGCCCAAGTGGGACATAGGCCCAAGGCAGGCGTCAGGCCCTAGGTGGAAATCAGGCCTGAGGAGGACATCCGGCCTGTGGTGAACATCAGGCATAGATATCCAAGCACGCCCTGGGAGGACATAATTGTGTACAGGTAAGGAGTTGACCTGGGGGGAGGGTCAGCAGTCAGCAGCCCACTGGAGTCCTGAGTAGGTCTTATGGAAGGAAGGGGCCGACGGGACAGAACCACTTCCCTGATGACAAACCCGGTCAGAACTTAGAACTCTGGTAACCAGGCGCCCATATCCTAAAGACAGCCCCGTAGCCAGCTCACTTGGTGGGAGACGCTCAAGAGAGCAAGATGTTCTCATGCTGCATCCCCACAGAATCGAGGCTCCTGCTTCAAAAATGGTGGGAGCAAGAGCCTTTTCCGTCGCTGCTGACAAAGGCTCATCCCTCATCCCAGGCGCCTGTGGCATTTTGGACACAGGCGCACCCAGGTGCTACAGGGCAGACCCTCGCAAGCCAAGTCTCACTGGAGAGCTCACTGGGGTTGCATCTGCATACTGTCCTTGTCCAGCAGGAGATTCCGGAGCACATGGAGGCACAGGCACATGGTGAGGTGGCCTGCAGTCTGGAAGACTTTGTGGGGGTGGTGTTTTGGGGCCAGAATTCCTTTCAGTTCAGTGAAGTTGTTTCCACATTGGTGACTCTCACCTTTTTCAGCTCCTGAAGTACGAGAACTTGAAATACGAGAACTTCCAGCACCAGCTGTCCAGCCACAGCCAACTGTATCAGAGGAGCCCCCGCAGAGACATCACAGGAGCTAGAGGCAGCTCCACAGCCCTCCTGCCCCGACGCTGGGGCAGCCAAGGACCATCCTGGCAAGGAGCTGCCTGACGGCCTGCCACCTGCTGTCACCACTGGCCTCAGAGAGGGGGTGGCCAGCACGGCTCCAGCCAGCAGCTCCAACACTGCCCCTAGTCCTGGACACACTGAGAGTCATGGAGGCAGAAACCAGGATGTGCAGCCTGGGCTCCTCTCCCTTGCTGGAGAGAGCTTCTCTCATTCATAAAAGCCACAGTCCTGCTGCTGCAGGAACGCTTCCTTCTGCTGGTGCTGGTGGTATCTATCTGCGTGGAAGAGATGCCTGAGATCAGGAAAAGAAGCCTTCAAGGAAGGGTTCCAGCAGCTCCTCCTGCTCCCAGAGGCGGCTTCCTCCTCTGGGCATGGAGGTCTCTCCGAAACTGGACACCTGGGCTGTTTGCCCCTGATGTCCTGCCCAGGATGGCCTCTTCTTAACAGATGGGCAGCGGGTGAGGGGACCAGGGGGCGGGTCCAAAAGGAACAGGAACTAAACCTTCCAAACTCTTATGCCCCAGGCTCTCCATGCGGCCACCTGGCCTGGGTTATAGTCATAGTGTTAGAATTAACAGTTCATGAAATAAACTTTTAAATTAAGTTTGGCTTTTGGAAACGTCACATCTTTTTTAACTCTCGAATGTTAGATCATATGTTTCAGAGTACCCTGAAAATTGCTGATAGTTGTGTCTTTTTGTTGTGGTTGTCTGTGTGAATTACCATCGAGTCAACTGTTACTGGAAACCTTCCGGGTATGGCTTTTAGAAGATCCTGGCCTGCTTTTGCCTGTTTTGAGTCTCTGGTTTATTGTGGAGGGAGGAATAATGTAGATTCATTTCTCTAGCAGAACAATCACGTTTGCCATCAAGGACCTGGCATCGGGGTTTCCAAGAATTATGTGTACAAGTTGATATGCTGGTACTTAACTAATCTGGGTGTCAAAACAGAATGCCATAGACTAGGTAGCATATAAAACTTATTTCTCACAGTTCTGGAGATGGTAAAATCCACCATCAAATGGTCAGCAGATTCCGTGTCTGAAGAGGGGGGGCTTCCTGGTTCGTAGAACAGCCATCTTCTTACTGTGTCCTTATATGACAGAAGGGATGAGGGAGCTCCCGTGTTCCCTTTGATATGGATACCAATCCCATTCATGAGGTTCCTGCCTTCATGAACTTACTCACCTCCCAAGGCCCCACCTCCAAATACCATCTCACAGGGAATTAGATTTCAACACATGAATTTGAGGAGGAAAATAACATTTGGTTTATGACATCAGGTCACCCCGAGCCATATGCACTCACAGGAAATCTATTAATTTTTTCCTGGTCCCCTACAGATTTAGGGAATATCTCTCTCTCTCTCTCTCTCTCTCTCTTGCTCTCTCTCTCTCTCTCTCTCTCTCTCTCTCTCTCTTTCTTTGCTTTAAGAAAAATGATCTTTTCTGTGATCCATAAATAAGAGTGGTTTTTCTCTGTCTCCCTCTCTTTTTTAACCAACCCATTGGGCTGTGACGTTCTAGGGACCCTTGGCTGGACAGCAAGACTTGAGTAGCCGCAAACGGTAAATACAACTTCTTGGTCAGTTTGGAGTGAAAATAGTGACGGTCTGTCTTAGTTCACATTCTAGCTACACCACCCTTCACTGTCAAACCCTACCCCCACCTCAGGAACTAAGACATGAAACAGTAAACATCAAGGTACTGGTAGCCAACTGACTCTTCTGAATGCCCTTGCTACCTCCTACAACAATTCCAGGCTGAGCATAGGGGTCAAGAAGTTAGCAGGAACGTGATGATACATTGTGGACGTCAGCCAGGGATAAGACAGGGCTGCCCACTATGGTTAGAAATTAGGGAGAGGCTAAGTGCAGACTGGCCCTAGCCTCTAAGTCAGTGAGCAATGAGACTGTGACAAAAGCAGGGAGAGGAAGCTTGAGGTAGAAAGGCAGGGAAGCACAGGGTAAGAAGAGAACTGTGCAGCTAAAGAAGCCAATCTGATGGCAGAGGGAGACTGGTGCTTAGAAGATCGTTTCATGAGAGAGAATGAGTACAGGACGCACAGAGATGGGTAACAAACCTTTAGCTGGTCAGAGCCATTTAAGAGGAATGGGAAGAGAAATCTGGCAAAAGGACACATTCATGTAGATCCTCAAAGATGAATACACAGACATGCCTCCATGTAGAAATATGCTCAGTTACACATATAAAAACATAAATGCGAGGCCAGGCGCAGTGGCTCACGCCTGTAATCCCAGCACTTTGGGAGGCTGAGGCAAGTAGATCACAAGGTCAGAAGTTCAAGACCAACCTGACCAACATGGTGAAACCCCGTCTCTACTTAAAATACAAAAATTAGCTGGGCGTGGTGGCGCACACCTGTAATCCCAGCTACTCAAGAGGCTCAGGTAGGAGAATTGCTTCAACCTGGGAGGCGGAAATTAAAGAAAAAAAAAGATGCATGGGCCGGGCGCGGTGGCTCATGCCTGTAATCCCAGCACTTTGGGAGGCCGAGGCGGGTGGATCACAAGGTCAAGAGATCGAGACCATCCTGGTCAACATGGTGAAACCCCGTCTCTACTAAAAATACAAAAATTAGCTGGGCTTGGTGGCACGTGCCTGTAGTCCCAGCTACTCGGGAGGCTGAGGCAGGAGAATTGCTTGAATCCAGGAGGCGGAGGTTGCGGTGAGCCGAGATCGCGCCATTGCACTCCAGCCTGGGCAACAAGAGCGAAACTCCGTCTCAAAAAAAAAAAAGATGCATGGAGAGTAAGTATACAGACAGACACAAACATATGTCTACACATGCACTTGTGTAGACATAAACATACACACTAAACATGAGATATGTATACACACTAAACATGAGATATATATACAAACTAAACGTGTACAAACATGAGAGCATTTACACACAGACATGCATCCTCATGTGCACGCAAATGTTGCATCCTCACACAGAAACCCACAGTCCAATGTGCACATATCCACACAGGTACGCAGCCATAGAACTGACAGAGACACACAAAAATAGAGGCTGGGAGCAGTGGCCCACGCCTATAATCCTAGCACTTTGGGAAGCTGAGGCGAGAGGATTGCCTGATCTCAGGGGTTCGAGACCAGCCTGGGCAACAAGGTGAAACTTTTCTCTACTAAAATACAAAAAACTGCCGGGCGTGGCAGCATGTGCCTGTAGTCCCAGCTGCTCGGGAGGCTGAAGCAGGAGAATTCTTAAACCCAGGAGGCATATGTTGCAGTGAGCCAAGATCACGCCAGTGCACTCCTGCCTGAGAGACATAGCAAGACTTCCATCTCCAAAAACAAATACACACACACACACACACACGCACACACACACACACACACGCACATACAGGCATGCACAGATGTATCTATACACATAGACATATATACTTAGCCATACAGATACACACACACAATTACAGATGAAACCACACACCATCTAACACAAAGGTGACCAGCGTAGATACATATTATGAGCTTAGTGGCTTCCCAGACCTTCATCTCCCTGCACTTGTTTCTCAGGCGCTCAGCCAACTCCTGGCGATGCTGTGTGAGGCAGGAGCAGAAGCTTCAGGGTCCTCACAGCTTTGTGAGGCAAAAGTCTGAGTTCAGTCCTGGCCCCTGCCCCTCACCCACCACTGGGCTATTCATGCCCTGTCTATAGGGGAGGAATTATGCATAGACTAGTCTTGGGATTTTTTCTAATTGGCTGTTTTTCTCCTTGGCACCCCCCACTCTTCCATTGCTAACAGCATGCCCTCTGTAACGGATAACTGAGAAACGGTTGTGAGTCTCCTCAGACAATAAGCATATCCTGCCACCCACAGCTACCTCAAGTGCCCATCAAATCAGAACCAGAATTATAAACAGTTACAACTTTACAATAATTGGCAACATATATACTGTAGTATTTACTGTACCATAAATGCATCTGTTTCTCTGGCTAAGCAGTCTCTGAGATGGAACAGTGTTCTGTGTTTGCCAAGGGAGACAGGGCCAAGACCAGAACACACAGGATATAGGGGCAGGAGGTGGCATATCGTGGGGTTTCTAGTCGACCTGCTGGGCCCAGCTCCTCCATGAACAGTGGGCTATAGTGAGAAGCTTGCCAAGGTAGGCGTATTGACTAAAGTTGGACTCTCCCCATCCTTAGCCCTGTGGCCCTTTGGCCTCAGCCACAGGCACTCAGAGTCATCTCAGGGTGGACAAATGTGTCAGTGTCTTTGGCCTGACCTGATACTACCTGGGAACCCAGGCTGCCGGGGCAGTGAGCAATCTGCTTTCTCAGCCAAAGGACTCTCCAATCAACAGCATTGCTTTTTCTTGCCTTTGTAGATCTGTTTGAGGCCCACCCTTAGATGACCTTCAGCTCCTCACACAGGACCAGCAGGAAGGCGATGCCATGCCCCAGAGGACGTGGGACTAGCACCCTTGAAGAAGGCCTCGGCCCCTCATCTCTGAAGACCTTCTTCCAACAGTCCATGGTGCCCCTGTACATGATGTCAGCTCCTTTGTTTCCCGACTCATCAGCCTCCGCCTCTGCCCCCTGTCGAAACGGTAGGAGACCACACCGGCCACAGCTGTCACGTCTTTGCGATCATCCAGCTCACCAGGCTGTGCATGTTCTTGGGGTCGGGGCGCATCCCTTGGCCACAGGGTGCACGCGGTAGATGATGATGCCCTGGCGCAGAGACGCTGGAGCCCCGGTACAAGCCCCGGACGCATGGGACTTTGTGACCTTTGCCAGGCAGTCTCCCAGGCCTCGGAAAGCACGCTGGGTACCCGACTTCCCACGTCGGCAGTCCGGCAGGTTCTGGCGAAATCCAGGGGGTGCACGAAGCAGAGAAGGGTCGGGGCACTACACCGCCGGAGGCCAGGATGCCCGCAAGGTACCTCCAGAACGGCGTGTGCTTGTCCACGCCCCCAGGAAAGTCTGCTTGTACCGATCCTTGAAGGCGAAGTTGAGGGCTTGCTGGGGAATGCGGATGGCGTTGTCCGGGTTGCCCTCCAGAAGCACAGCTCGCCCTGCTCCCTGGGGATGCGGACCGTGCTGTCCACGTTGCTCTTGCACTGCCTGTCCCCGGTGATCTGCTTGCTGGACCTACCACGGCAGCTTGACCCGCTTGATCGGGGCCACGGCAGTCTTGGAGATGGCGGTGCCCTGGCCAGGAAGTCCTTGGCGAGGGAGATGGCCTGTTCCCGTCATGGTGGCAGGGCGGGTAGCGGGGCAGGCGGACAGCGGGAGAGCGGGCGGGGACAGTGAAGGGAGGGCGTCGCAGGCTCAACCCTGCCGCCGGGACCCAAAGCATAAGTATTCCATACATATGCATCTGCAGGCATGGCTCCAGAAATTCAGAATTTCATAGTAGAATACAGAGGAATTCAGAGCAAGACCTAAGCGAACAGGATGCGTTGGTGGAAGTTCTGTCATTGAGGTATCACTAGCAGCTTCATAGCCCCTAGTCTGTTCCCTGTAGCCTCCTTCCTGTCCTTTCCAGAGGCAAATTATGCCAGATACCTGTGGTGGTCCCCTTTCCTGTGATGTCCGGCCAGTCGTCTATGAGAAGGTCAGCAGAGACCACGGTCTTGTCTCTGGTCAGCACAATCTGCTCCAGAAAGTCAGGGCCGAGGTGTTTCTCCACCCAGGCACACTTCTCACAGGGACAGTACCTGAACATCTTGATGGGGCTTGTGCAGATGAAGACGTCAGTGTTTTGTAGTTTGGCCGTCTGCTTCACAGCTTCCACGGCCCCTGGCAGAGGCTCAAGTTCAAAAAAGAAATTCTTTGACTCCCAAATGCTGATGCCCTTCTCCGTCCAAGGTCACCCGCGCAGGGGGTGCCCCGCGCCTCGGCTGGGAGGCGACCTCGTTTTCCCGCCGCAGTGGCGCTGGGTCTGTGCCCGGGGCGGGAAGGGGGCCAGGCGCGGGGTGGTTCAGGGATGCTCACGCTCAGCCCTGGCCGCAGGCGGCCGTACTGCTCCGACACCCAGAAGCCGCGCCGGTCCTCCAGCGCCGGGAAGGGCTGGTCGGGGAAGCGCGCCCGGAACTTCCTGAGGAATCCGCCCTCGAAGTCGGCCAGCACGCCATCCATGTCCACCAGCACCCGCAGGGCGCGTCCGCCCACCAGGCCCGACCTGCCCGCCGCCCCGCGCCGCCCTGCGGGAACCGCCGCGCCACGGGGCCGCCGCGCGCACCAGCCGCCCAGCCGGATCATGGCCCAGCGCGGCGGCCCAGCGTGCGCTCGGGGACCTGGGCCGCGCGGGGCTGCCCGGGCCGGCCGGTGGACATGACCGCGGCGGAGGACAAGCCCCAACTCTTGGACGCGCGCGGGGCGCGGAGCTAGGAACGCGGGGCGCGAGCGCGCAGGTACTGACCCCAGCACAACATTCTTTTTAATGCGATCTTGGAATAAATAATTAAAGATTAGCTAGATGTACATTTATAATAGGATCATTTGGCATGAGCACACGTATTACTAATACCTGCCCATGATACAGAATAAAAATATAGTGATTTGCAAACCTTGTAATTTGCTTTATTACATAATGTGTAATTGTGTAAATCATTGCCAGACTATAAGATAATTATGACATACTCTGCTAAGAATTTTGAAATTGAATTTGAAAACCACACTTAAACTGTGTACATTTACATATGTTTTTTATTCCAAGGCGCTACAATCTTAACAGAAAGACTTACCAATTTGGCCTTTCTCTGGTAACACAAAGCCTATCATCTACAGGTGAAAAATAAATAAAAACAAAAGAAAAACATTTTCATTCTGAGATTAAAAAAAAAAAGAATCAATTTAAAAACAATAGCAATAAAAAAGTCAACAATAACAACAGATATAGGGTCACTCTAACTACTTTTGGTTCCAAAGTAACAAAACATTAAATATGTCCCTTAAGCCTGAATCCTACAGCAATAAGCACTGAAGCTCTGATTCTGGCTTTACTGATGTCTAAAGACCTTTGTTATAAACTTTGAGTGTCATAATCATGTGGCATTTGCTGTTTTCTACGATAAACAATTTGGTAGCCATTGTAATTTTGCAATTGTATTTCCTCCGATACTTGTATTTGTAACTTGGCCAGCCAGATTGTCTGAAGGATAAGTTGGACTCTTTGTAAGTAAACTTTTACTTTCCATTTTAAATGTTAATATTTCTGAGTTGATCTATGATACTTCAATGAGCAGAAAAACTCCTCTTTGTACTTGACCATTCTTCTCCAAGCATGCCTTTTATATTTCTTTCAACAAGACAGAATAATGTAGTTTTTATAACCCCAGGCACTAAACCAAACTGCCTGATTATGAATCATATCTTCAGTACTTTAGAGTTACTGATCAAAACTAACAATAATATAATGATAGTAATGATAACTGACATTGGCTTAGAACGTATTATATCATTTAATTCTCACAAGAACTCTATGAGATGAGCACTCTTATTATTTCCATCAAAAATTAGGAATAGAATTCCCATCTATGAATGGGGCCCACAAGAGCTAAATAATTGGCCTAGAATAACTCAACTAATAAGTAATCAGTTAAGGAGTTTACTCAGGTTTATGTGACTTTAATCTTGTGCCTTTATACAGCTGGGCACAGTGATGTTGGCCTATAGTCTCAGCTACTAAGAAGGCTGAGGTAAGAAGATAGCTTGAGCTTAGGAATTTGAGACCAGCCTGAGTGATATGGTTGGCCATGTCCCAACCCAAATCTCAGCTTGAATTGTAGTTCCCATAATCCCCCCATGTCATGAGGGAGACCTGGTGGGAATTTACTGGATCATGGAGGCAGTTTTCCCCATGCTGTTATCGTGATAGCAGGTGAGTCTCACAAAATCTGATGGTTTTATATGTGTTTGGCATTTTCCCTGCTGACACTTATTCTCTCTCCTGCTGCCCTGTGACAAGGTGCCTTTAACCATGATCATAAGTTTCCTGAGGCCTATCAAGCCATGGAGAACTCTCAGTCAATTAAACCTCTTTTTAAAATAAATGACCCAGTCTTAGGTGTATTTCTTCATAGTAGCATGAGAACAGACTAACAGAGTAAATTGATACGAAGAGTGAGGTGCTGCTGTAAAGATACCTGAAAATGTGGAATCGACTTTGGAACTGGATAACAGGCAGTGGTTGGAACAGTTTGGCAGGCTCAAAAGAATACAGAAAGATGTGGGAATGTCTGGAACGTCCTAGAGACTTGTGGAATGGCTTCGACTAAAATGCTGATAGTGATATTGATAATGAAGTCCAAGCTGAGGTGGTATCAGATAGTGTGATGGTTAATATTGAGTGTCAACTTGATTGGATTTAAGGATACAAAGTACTGATCCTGGGTGTGTCTGTGGGGGTGTTGCCAAAGGAGATGAACATTTGAGTCAGTGGGCTGGGAAAGGCAGACCCACCCTTAATCTGGGTGGGCACAATCTAATCAGCTGCCAGTGTGGCTAGAATATAAGCAGGCAGAAAATTGTGAAAAGAGAGGCTTGTCTAGCCTCCCAGCCTACATCTTTCTCCTGTGCTGGATGCTTCCTGCCCTTAAACATCGAACTCCAAGTTCTTCAGTTTTGGAACTCAGACTGGCTCTCCTTGCTCCTTAGCATGCAGATGACCTATTGTGGGTCATACATATATATGAGTTAAGTATTAACTCACACCATCACAAGGTGTAATATATATATATTCTGTCTCTCTAGAGAATCCTGACTAATACAGATTTAGATGGGAACTGGAGCAAAGGTGACCCTTGCTATGCTTTAGCAAAGAGACTGACAGGTTTTGCCCCTGCCGTAGAGATCTGTGGAACTTTCAACTTGCGAGAGGTGATTTAGGATATATGGGAGAATAAATTTCTAAACAGCAAAGTGTTCAAGAGGAAGCAGAGCATAAAATTTGGGAAATTTTCAGTCTGACAATGTGATAGAAAAGAAAAACCTATATTCTGGGGAGAACCTCAAGTCCACTGCAGAAATTGCATAAGTAACAAGGAGCTGAATGTTAATCACCAAGACAATGGAGAAAATGTCTCCAGGGCATGTCAGAGACTTTCATGGAAGCTCTTCCCATCACAGACTCAGAGACCTAGAAAGGAAAAATGGGTTTGTGGGCTGAGCCCAGGGAGCTTCTGCTTTGTGCAGTCTCAGGACACAGTGCCCTGAATACCAACTGCTTCAGTCCCAGCCGTGGCTAAAATGGGCCAACATACAGCTAGGCTGCTGCTTAAGAGAGTGCAAGCCCCAAGCCTTGGTGGCTTACACCAGGAGTTGGGCCTCTGGGTCCACAGAAGTCAAGAATTGAGGTTTGGGAACCTCCATCTAGGTTTCAGAGGCTATATGGAAATGTCTGGATGTCTATGCAGAAGTTTGCTGCAGGGATAGAGCCCTCATGAAGAACCCTTGCCAGGGCAGTGCAGAAGGGAAATGTGAAGTCAGAGTCTCCACACAGAGTCCCCACTGGGCCACTGCCTGGTGGACTTGCAAGAAGAAGGCCATCCTCCAGAACCCAGAATGGTTGACCCATACAACCACTTGTACCATGCACCTGGAAAAGCTGCAGACACTCAATGGCAGCCCATGAAAACAGCTGGAAGAGGGGCTGGACCCTGCAAATCCACAGGGGTGGATCTGCCCAAGGCTGTGAGAGCCTACCTCTTGCATCAGGATGACTCAGATATGGGAAAGAGAGGTAAAGGAGATCACTGTGAAACTGTAAAGTTTAATGACTGCCCTACTGAATTTCAGCCTTGCATGGGGCCTACAGCCACCTTGTGTTAGCCAGTTTCTCTCACTTAGAACAGGTGTATTTACCCAATGCCTGTGCCACCATTATATCTTGGAAGAAACTAATTTGTGGTTGATTTTAGTGGCTCATAGGCAGAAGGGACTTGTGTTGTCTCCGAAAAGACTCTGGACTTGGACTTTTGAGTTAATGTTGGAGTGAGTTAAGACTTTGGGGGACTCTTGGGAAGGCATTACTGTGTTTTGAAATGTAAGGACATAATATTTGGGAGGGGCCAGGGGCAGAATGATATGTTTTGGCTGTGTCCTCACCCAAATCTCATCTTGAATTGTAGTTCCCATAATCCTCACATGTTGTGGGAGGGACCTGATGTGAAGTGATTAAATCATGGAGGTTTCCCCCATGCTGTTCTCATGATAGTAAGTCATACAAGATTTGATGGTTTCATAATTGTGTGACATATTTGCTGCTTACATTCTCTCTCCTGCCACCCTGTGAAGAGGTGCCTTCTGCCATGATTGTAAGTTCCCTAAGGTTTTCCCAGCCATGCAGAACTCTGAGTCAATTAAACCTCTTTTATTTATAAATTATCCAGGTTCAGGTATTTCTTCATAGCAGCATGAGAACGGACTAATATACTAAACAATATTAAAAAAGGAAAAAAAATTGTGCCCTTAACCAGCTTCTCCCTATGAATAAAGGAAATGTAGAATTCATAGAAATCTGCTTGAGTGCCAAGAAAATATATATGTTGTCTAAAGTGCATTTAAGTGGCACAAGTTTTATGCATTTCCACTTGGTTTTTGGAGAAACAGAGCTTTGTAAGTATCTTTTTTCTATACAAATCACTTCCAAGGATACAGTGCTAAAGACTAAATTTAGGCTTTTGGTAGTGAGGACAGAATATATCTGAGGAAAAGCACATTTTCCTTTAACATGCTCTTTGAAATTTTTTCTAAGCATTTTTAAAACATGTAATATCAGAAATGCTGGAAAACTAATTTCCTAGAGAAAAATTATTGACTGCAAAATGCTGTAGAACCTAGCCTGTTAACAAGGTTCTTATTGAAACATCTCTTCAATTTTCTTACTACTGTGGCAAGGTCAGCAATTGCTGAATCTTGTAGGTTCTTTTGATATTTTCCCTAACTCCAAGCCATACAATGCTTTAGGAGAGACATTCTATGAAACAGGTCATAGCTGAATATTAACAACTGTTGATTCCATGGGTGTCGCTTCCTGCCTCATCACCATCTTTTACGTTTATGTTATACTTTTGTATAAATTCTTGCTTCTGTGGGAGCCATGGCTACAGGCCCATGTTAAAAAACCACTGGCATGAGGCAGATGTATTAATAGAAGAAAAGGCAAACAAATTTATTTACCTGTATACATGGCAGACCCAACTTCCCAATGATACAGAAACTTGTATACTATTGTGAAGTTACACAAAAGAAATGGGGGCTTGGATTCTGGTAAAAGAGGTTACAGAAAAGAGGCAAAGAGGAATGCTACTGAGGGGCATAAATCATTGTTAGGGAGAATAATTGGATAGGGAATAGAGATTAATTTGTGAATAATTTTATTTGTGATTTAAATAATCTTTGGAGACAGTCGTTCTCATAAAAGGTCTGCTCAGGTGTGGTCACATCTTGGCCTTTCCTGCAATGGATGAGATAACGGGAAGAAAGAGCAATTGTTCTCCTTGGTGGGTCTGAATCTTAGGCCCATAAAGAAACTTCAGTGGTTTTCTTCCTTTGCTTTTTTGGAAGAGACATGAAGGAGGGGTCTAGAAGAAAAGGTTAGATAGATCCTAAGGCTTCCTCAGGTCAGTGTGTCAAAATGCCACATTTTGGGATACTGGTTTCTGAGCCCCAGCATTTCCCTGTCTTAAGCTTCCCTAGATGTTTTACGCAATAAAAGCTGAGTTGGTGGCTGTGAAAGAGAAATAAATATGAGTTAAAGACTGAGTGGCAATGGATGCCATTTAAGCAGTCTTGGGATACACCATTTTCATTAAGCAATTGTATCTCATTTTAGCAGATGGTATTGCAAACTAGCTTTCAAACCGAAGAAAAATATAGGTTAATGTTGAGAACAATCCACAAACATGTTTCCTTATCCTTCAAGCCTGGGGGTCAGTCAGATGAAGTGTCTGGATTTTAGACTCAAAACATGTTTGGTTAAATGGGAAGAAGGTGGTGGCAATTTGGCAAGTTTCCCTTGCCTGTGTCACAAGTGTGAGCTTTAGTTTTCAGGATCTCAGGAAAAAAGTAGTAGCAATTACATTGATTCCAAGTCAGAAAATGTAGGAAAAATTTTAAAACATTAGTTTAGAGGCTTAGAGCTGGAAGACAATTCAAGATTCAGTCCAAATTTTAGAAAATAATAAAAACTCAATAATAATGAACAAGACAATAATCTAATAATGAGTCTACAGTTTCCTTTTGAAACATAATTTTTCTCTATTTAGTAATACATTTCTACCAAAGGCAAATCAAAATAGGGCCAATTAATTAGCAAAATAAGTCTTTGTTTTACTATATTTGGTCTGATTATTTACATAAAGTGCAGCAAGAATAATTATTTGCTATAAAGGCTGTTTTAAATTGGCTTTACTGGAATTTTGTTTTTTTTTTTAATATATAAGAAATATCAGATTACATCTTTTAAAAGCCTTTGGAGCCCAACCAAGGTTTTATCTGTGTCTTCATATACCTGTATAAGTTAGGAGAATTTCTCTCTTCTTGAGATTCCATAATAACTTGAGGTTTCTGGGCCTATCAGAAAGTTACATTCTTTGCTTACCCTAGGTTAGAGACCCTGTAAACTAACTAAATAGGAAAGAAAAAAGGCCAATTTTTTCAAAAGACTTTTATTGGTTCTGTACAGCCACATCAATTCCTCAAAACAATCTGCTTATTTCTGAAAATATGCCATTCTAGTCAAAGACTTGATAAAATAACTCGTGTCCCCAATTTTGCCATGTTACAAGAGAAAATAGATACTTACTGAACTTATACAAATAACTATATTGCCATAAATTAGAAATACTCACATATAGTTTTCAAATTCTGGAGGAAACAGGTAGAGAGAAATAAATATGCTTTCAGTTTTGCTCAGAAGATTATACTTAATTGTTAAAAGCTGTAAAAGTTCACAAGGAAAAACATTTTTTGACTCTGTAAAACATGACAAAATGCAATGTTTCCAATAAAAAGTCACTTAAAATTATTTTAGTCTCCTAGTAGTTCAGTTTCATTTCATTAATTCATTCCACTGTTTTTTAATTAGAGTCTTGGAAGGTTTATATTTATTTTCTTTCCCTAGTCCAATGGCACAATCTCCAAAGTCATTAAAATCTGCATTTAGGAGCACCCATCAGAGTCCTTTCCATGAACTTCCCTAAAGAATACATAAATTTTGAACTGTATCTCCTTATAAACCTTTTTTTTGTGAGATGAATAAAAGTAAAAAATAATAGTATTATAAACCTCATTCATAAGAATATTTATTGTGTACATAATATGTTTGCCATCAGTTTAAGATTTTAAATTAACTTTATCAAATTGTAATTTCAAATAATTACTTCAGAATCATTAGAAAATTGATAAGAAATGTATATGTATAAATTGGAAATAAGAATATCCATAGAATACTGGGTTTAAAGAGGCCAAGAGAACATTTAATCAAATTTATTTACTTTATATACACACCCAAAATGAAGGTCCTGTATATATTGAATCCTTTTCTCTTAAATCTGCATTTTAACAATTTTCTCATATGAATAACATACTGTAAAATATTTGAAAACTGCTACTAAAGTACTGTTTTTCTGTTTTCTAGAAAATATTAAATCTTATTTGCAATAAAGATTTGTCCTTGAGGTAGAAATATATTTTAATGCAATAACAGGCAGCTAGATACCTGAGCTAGCTTATTCATAAGTAAGTCATTGTAATAAATCTTTGTCCACGCTTTTAGATGCTTCTCTAACAGTGTAGAAATAGTGAAAGCAAATAAGAAAAAAATATGCAATACACTTCCTATATACATGTACAAAATTTACAGACCTCCGGAAATACCTCTCAGATCATGAGAGTAGAATGACTGGTTGTACATATAAAGAATAATTAAGTGGTATTAAAGGGATTCTAAACACCTTGGGATAATTTTCAAATAATTTTTCCTAAATGCAAAAGAATCACAAAGATATATTAGCAAAGAATAGAAAAGTTAGTTGCTGAATAGAGGAGAGGTGTACTATGGTTTAGTAAACCATTTAATTTCTGGAATCCTGCAAACTCAATTAAAATTTAAATGCAATTGTGAATGACCTGCTTTACTATTGTGCTTACAGTAAATGATTATTCCTAAAACTCCTAATATATTCATTGAAAGGGAAACCTTAAATATGAAAGATTTGTTTTGGCTATCAGTTTATCATTGTTACAACCTTTCTTTGCTTGGATAATACATATATGCTATTATTTGTTAAATGAAAAAGTATTTGAAAATAAACATAAATAATATAATTACTAGAACAATTTTGGTAAACGACTCATGAGGAACTCTCATATTAGTATCAGCAAAATCATTTTTGGGAAATTGATAAGAAAATTTTATATTCATTCCAAGATATAATAAAATTATATTAAATAGAAAATAGCCATAATAGTAAAAACTTATTATAAAATATCTGCCTCATCAACTTCAGGCCTGATAGAACAAGTTATTTGTTATGGTCACTAAAAGTATAAAAGTACATTAGGCAAAATTAGATTATCTTTATTAATTTTTGTCACTAAGTTCAATTTTGAAAGCCTAATCCCTGTTCAGTTAGAAACAATTTTATACTGATAATTCACTCTTTTGCAGTGGATACATTACTATTGGGCTGATTCAAATAGATGATTTTAAAAACTTTTAATACAACTGATAATTATTGTGATTTATTGAGATTTATTAAAGACATAATGATTCAAAACTTTTTACAGGGGAAAGTTACTTCTCGCAGAATGAATCTTGTTCTTACTCTCAGTCTTGATTACTCTGAAGTGGCAAGAGAAAGAAAAGTTAAAAGTTTATTATTACACAGTTTTCCCACTGAAGATTTATAACAGAGAAAGCACTGTTCATTAAATTATCCACTGATATCTCACAAGTTTGCCATACTAATCCTCTCAAAGCAGATGTTGCTTATTGGTTGGCATTTTACTTTAAAGAGATTTTCTTTCTCTGAAATTTGTATACTTTTTCAAATTACACACACAATGAATTTGTGTCTTACTATTTTATTCAGTGTGTTGTACTGTGATACTGTGACCATTTGTTTTGATGCTCAAATGGTACTAGAGTTGGCCAATGTGAGCCATTTCAAGCTGGCTTCTCTGTACCTATCTGATAAGTTTCCATCATTTTTTTAGTATGTTCTTAATTTCTGCCATACAGTTTTCCAGGTTATATCTTGTCTTTCTCTGTCCCAGCCCTGAAGTCAACTGTATCTCTAAGGAGACCAAATTCCATTTAATAGAGAGTGGTATTTGAAGACCAAAACCTGGGAACTCATTATGCATCTTACTCTTGAACTGTAAAATGAAATGCCACACCTGCTCCACTTGATTTCTTACTAACTATTGAAGTATCCTCCAACTGTGTTCCTGCTTCCCTTCTCTATTGCACTCTATACCAATCAAATTATTCATATGACAGCCAGATGTATCTTTTAAAAATGTATATCAGATCACCTCTTTTACTTCTTACACTCTCTAAAATCTTCATTTTGCAAATTAAATCTTAAAAAGAAAAAGAAGGAAGGAAAGAAAGAAGAAGAGAATGAAGGAAGAAAATGGGAGAGAGGAAAAATAAAGTTTTGGAGATGTATTGTCTAATATAAGACCTATTGTTAAAAATAATGCATATTTAAACATTTGTGAAGAGGATAGCTCTTATTGTAAGTACTCTGAACATAAAAGAAATAAAAAACAGCAGTTCCAGGAGAAAGCTTTAGGAAGTGATAAGTTGATGGCATTAGTAGTGACAGTGGTTTCATGGAGATGTACGTATCTCCAAACATATAAAATTACATACATTTAATGTTTACAGCTTTTTGTATGCCAATAATACCCTAATAATATAGAAAGAGAAAGAAAGAAAAGAAAAGAAAGAAAAAGAAAATTAAAAGGAAGGGAAGGAGAGAGGGAAGGAGGGAAGGAGGGAAAAAAGAGAAGGAAGGGAGGGATAGAAGGAAGGAGGAAGGAAGGAGGGAGGGAAGGAGGGAATGGAAGGGAAAAGAAGGGAAGGGAAGAGAAGGGAAGGGAAGAGGGAGGGAAGGAAGAAGGGAGGGAGGAAAAACTAACTTTATTGCAGACCCTAGATGATCTGCTCCATTCCAGACTCTGGTTCCCATTTCATACCATTCCCCATTAATCACTGAGCTCCAGCCACCCTGACTTTCTTCTTTCCTTCAAACACTCCCAACTCATTATTGCTCCCCCATTCTTTACCTTGCTGCTCCTTCTGTCTAGAATTATCTTCCCCAGATTACCTCAAGTTTAGCCATTTCTTGACATTAATAATTTATAGCAAATGAACTATTAACCTCAAAAAAAGAGACATTTTATAAATGCACTGAATTGGAATACGCTTTTAAGAACTTATCATATTTTCCAAAATGTGAAAGCCTTTAGTGAGACACTCCTCAGCTGTAACCACAGGTCTCCAAGAAGCTGACTCCTTGCCACCCAGCAGCTCTAGTTCTTACATCTCCACACCCGCTCTGCTGTAGCACACCTGAGGAGAAATCTGTAAATAATAATAATAGAAAAAGTTTAGAGTTTTGACAGTAACACAGGCATGGACATTTTATTTACCAATTAGAGAATCTTGACGTTTTTTTAGTGTCTCTGTGTTTAATCTCTTTTATTATTATTTATTATTATTTTATTATTATATTTTACAGATTATTTATTTTATTATTTTGTTACATAGATATACACATGCCATGGTGGTTTGCTGTACCCATCAACCCATAACTGACATGAGATACTTCTAATGCTATTCCTCCCCTAGCCCCCCACCCCTGTGATATTCCCCTCCCTGTTTCCATGTGTTCTCATTGTTCAACTCCCACTTATGAGTGAGAACATGCAGTGTTTGGTTTTCTAGTCTTGTGTTAAGTTTGCTGAGAATGATAGTTTCTAGCTTCATCCATGTCCCTGCAAAGGACATGAACTTACCCTTTTTATGGCTGCATAGTATTCCATTATATAGATAAAGAAAATGCCACATTTTCTTTATCTATTCTATCATTGATGGGCATTTGGGTTGGTTCCAAGTCTTTGCTATTGTAAATAGTGCTGCAATAAACATATGTGTGCATGTGTCTTTATAGTAGAATAATTTATAATCCTTTGGGTCTATACCCAGTAATGGGATTGCTGGGTCAAATAGTATTTCTAGTTCTAGAACCTTGAGGAATCACCACACTGTCTTCTACAATGGTTGAACTAATTTACACTCCCACCAACAATGTAAAGGCATTCCTATTTCTCCACATCCTCCCCAGCATCTGTTTTTTCCTGACTTTTTAATGACCTCCATTCTAACTGGTGTGAGATTGTATCTCAATACGGTTTTCATTTGCATTTCTCTAATGACCAGTGATGATGAACTTTTCCATTATGTTTATTGGCTGCATAAATGTCTTCTTTTGAGAAGTATCTGTTCATATCCTTCACCTACTTTTCGATGTTTTTTTTTTCTTGTAAATTTGTTTAAGTTCTTCATAGATTCTGGTTATTAGTCTTTTGTCAGATGGACAGATTGCAAAAATTTTCCCCTATTCTGTAGGTTGCCTGTTCATGCTGATGATAGTTTCTTTTGCTGTGCAGAAGCTCTTTAGTTTAATTAGGTCCCATCTGTCAATTTTGACTTTAGTTGCCATTGCTTTTGGTGTCTTAGTCATGAAGTCTTTGCCTCTGCCTATGTCCTGAATGATATGGCCTACGTTTTCTTCTAAGATTTTTATGGTTTTAGATCTTACATTTCAGTCTTTAATCCATCTTGAGTTATTTTTTGTATAAGGTGTAATGAAGGGGTCCAGTTTCAGCTTTCTGCATATGGCTAGCCAGTTTCCCCAAAACCATTTATTAAATAGGAAATCATTTCCCCATTGACTCAAATGACATAGGTGACTCCAGAGGCAATTATTGAACTATTAAATATAGAAAAAGTCAGAATATTGTTTTGGTATCTTCTTTAAGAATATCTGAAGAAACCAGAGAGAGTCCTCAGTCAGCAGTAAATGGTAGTATCTACCAACTCATGTGTCGTGACTTTTGTTAGATATTAGCTGCATGTATCATAACTTTTTGTTAGAAATTAGCTGCACACAGATGATACTGTTTTATGTAGGAATTCTAGCCTTGACCACACATCCCAAACATGGTATGTTGGGGTCAAATGGGACAAGGCAATAATTTTATTTTTCTTTACTGTATTAGTCTTTCTTATGCTGCTAATAAATACATACCTGAGACTGGGTAATGCATAAAGGACAAAGGCTTAATTGACTTACAGTTCCATGT
The DNA here is from genome assembly GCA_004027835.1 of Alouatta palliata. Lineage (NCBI taxonomy): Eukaryota > Metazoa > Chordata > Mammalia > Primates > Atelidae > Alouatta > Alouatta palliata. The sequence goes on from PVKV010002065.1 coordinate 40,375, forward strand.
GACAGGGGAGGCCTCACAATCATGGCATAATGCAAAGCAGGAGCAAAGTCGTGTCTTGCTTGGTAGCAGGCAAGAGAGTATGTTCAAGGGAACTACACTCTTATAAAACTATCAGTTCTCCTGAGACTTATTCATTATCACTCACCTCCATCATTTAATTACCTCATACAGGGTCCCTCCCACAACACATGGGAATTATGGGAGCTACAATTCAAGATGAGATTTGGGTGGGGACACACCTAAACCATATCATTTACATAAATCGGTTATGGTGTCCTGACTAGGTCATGTTCAACATTAGATCTGCAGCACTTAGAAAATCGCCCCTGAAATCTGTGCTCAGAAATGTTTATTCAGTGAATAATACTAGGTATTCTAGGGAGGAGCATGGACTTTGGAATTAGACAGTGCTTGGTCTCATCCTTGCTCTTACACTTAGTCACTGTCAAATTCGACCAGAGTAGCTGATCTTCCTCATTGAATATATATAGTGAGCCTTATTTAACAAAGTTATTTAGGCAGTTGTATTCATTAAGGGCTCTCTTGCCCTCAATTTTACATCTATGACATGGAAATGGGAAATTCTCAGGCTTCTTGAAATAATTAAATGATATTACACATATATAGCATGTAATATAGTATTGCCAATTATTAATAAATATTTTACAATTAGTTTCATTCAGTTATTACCCTCGTCTCTTGGAGCAATTTTTCTCCTGATTTCTAAGTTAATTTTAATTGAGATTGAGTGTGCCTCCTTTCACAGATCTATGATAAAGAATCTTAGAGGCTTAGCTCTCCTGTAGGGAAGAGGCTCAGAATCATAGATTTCCCACAGTGATAGAAATGAGAGACTTTGACATGATGAGCAATCTTCTGTACTATATTACAGTGAAGAAAAATGCCAGATAATTCCTGGATAATCTATAGGTCTATATTAACTCATTTCAATAATTTGAAATGAAGTTTAACTTAACTGAAAACTTCAAAATAGGAATATACACCTTTGTAATGTTTGTCAGTGACTCAGTACGGGTGTCCATTTCTCTTCACATTTCCAAGGTCATAACAAAATATCAAAACTTAAATTTGTTCATTGTTCATTTTCCCAGGACTCAGGTATTGGTGGTTAAATTAAACAACTTATCCAAAGTTTCACAGCTAGTAAATAATAGAGGTGACATTTGAAACTTGTCATTTTGATTTTAATCCCTGTGTGTATCCTCTTTTCCAAACTGCTTTTAAAGGATGAAAGGATTTATAATCCTTTGGGCATATACCCAGTAATGGGATTGTTGGGTCAAACGGTATTTCCGTTTCTAGATCCTTGAGGAATCAACACACTGTCTTCCACAATTTTTTAACTAGACACATGCACACGTATGTTCATTGCGGCACTGTTTACAATAGCAAAGAACTCAACTTGGAAACAACTCAAATGCCCATCAATGATAAACTGGATAAAGAAAATGTGGCACATATACACACTGGAATGCTATGCAGCCATAAAAAGAATGAGTTCATGTCCTTTGAAGGGACATGGATGAAGCTGGAAGCCATCACTCAGCAAACTGACACAAGAACAGAAAACCGAACACCGCATGTTCTCACTCATTAGTGGGTGTTGAGCAATAACACATGGACACAGGGAGGGGAACATCACAAACCGAGGCCTGTTGGGAGGTGGGAGAGCTAGGGGAGGGATAGCAGGAGGTGGGGGGATTGGTGAAGGATAACATTAGGAGAAATACCTAACATAGATGGTAGGGCGATGGATGCAGCAAACCACCATGGCATGTGTATACCTATGTAACAAACCTGTACTATCTGTACATGTATCCCAGAACTTAAAGTATAATTTTAAAAACTAAGAAAAAGACTGAAAACAAAACATAAAAATAAATAAATACAATTTTGACAAATGTGCATTTTAAAAAAAAAGATGAAAGGTTGGGCACAGTGGTTCATGCCTGTAATCTCAGCATTTTAGGAGGCCGAGGTGGGCAGGTTACTTGAGGTCAGAAGTTTGAGACCAGCCTGTCCAACATGGTGAAACCATGTCTCTACTAAAAATACAAAAATTGTCTGGCCATAGTAATGGGCGCTTGTAATTCCAGCTACTTGGGAGGCTGAGGCAGCAGAATTGCTTGAGCCTAGGAGGTGGAAACTGAAGTGAGCTGAGATCATCCCACTGCACTCCAGCTGGGCAACAGAGTGAGACTCGATCTCAAAAAAATAAATACATAAAAAAGTAAAAAATAAACGATGAAAGGAAAAATATAAAAATAGTTCATGTAATCCAGCTTATATGATAGCAGAACATTAGTAAAATGCCATTGACTCATCCACTCTACAGTGTTTTCTAAGCATATTTTGTTTATCACTCCATATTTTTTAATTTTTGTTATTCAGTAGCATTAGGAGTACACATGGTTTTTGGTTACAATGATACATTGTATAATGGTGAAATCTGAGATTTCAGTGTACCCATTATCTGAATAATGTACACTGTACCCAATGTGCAGTTTTTCATCTCTCACACCCCTCCCACTTTCCCCAATTCTGAATCTCTGATGTTCACTGTATCACTCTGTATGTCTTTGTGTAGCTATGGTTCAGCTCACAACAGTGAGTGAGAATATTTGGTATTCGGTTTTTCATTCCTGAGTTCCTTCACTTGGGATAATGGCCTTCAATTCCCTACAAAGCTTTAAACTCCCCTCTCCAATATCTCACTAGCCTCAGTTCCTACCCCTTTTCCTGACGCTATGCTCCAGATTCACACACACTGCTCTCCTCATCCATATATATCTGTAGGTCTTATTAACAGTTGCCACCGTACTTCTCAGAGAGGCCTTTTTATCAGGATTTTTAAATAAAATGGCCAACACATCCCATAGTCATAAGCAGTTTTATTTTTCTTCATAGTACTAATCACTGTCTGACATATTACATATTGGTTGCTCTCTTTTCTGCATTACTCCTCTAACTTGAAGGCCTCGTGTACAGGGACATTGTATGTTGTATTGGCTGGTGTATTCCTAAGGCCCAGGAAGTATATAGCAGGTGCTCAGATAACGTCTTTTCAACACCATTTTGTTATGATATAGATAAAGGGGAAAAAATTAATTTCCAGCTGGGCCATCACCTATGTGGAGTTTATATGATCTCTCCATATCTGTGTGGGTTTTTTCCTCAGTTTCTCCTTCCACATCCCACAGATGTACATGTTAGGTTCACTGGTGTATCTAAATTGTCCCAGTCTGGCTGATTGTGGGTGTGTGTGTGTGAGTGCACTCTGTGATTGAGTGGTGTCCTATCCAGGATTGGCTCCAGCCTTGCGAACCCAATCTGCCTGAATAGGCTCCGGGCACTCAAAACCCTGAGCTGGAATAGCAGGGAAATAATTATCTCACGTTCTTATTCACTTTTCTGAAATGTATATATACCACACATTTATTCAGTGTTTAAATTAGAAGTGTCTTTCGCTTTATTTTGAAGTTTGGTGATGTTTCTGTGACCAGAAAAATGCATTTAAAACTTAACTTTTGTTTACATCTGCTATCTTATAGCAAAATTGTTTTCATTATTTGTCATTTTGCTTAAAGTTGCAGTTTCCAAAAACCAATCCACACTGTTAAGTAAGTGAGGGCTCCCTGTATCTTGGACATAATCAGTGCTTGATCAATATGTGTTTAACAAATAGAAGGGCACACTTTAGTGCCTATATATATATACACGCACACACACAAACACACACACATATATACATAGAGCCTTGAAAAAAAATAAACACCTCCAAAAATGATCTCCAACAGGTCAGTTTTATTGAGTTATTCTTTATGCTTTAGAATCTGAGTTTGAAGGAACAACATGGGCAATACCATTAGCCTAGGGTCAGCCCAAGGTGATGAGCCCAGTCAGTGGTTCCATTAGGCTGGGGGATGAGGGATGAATTTCTAAGAAGAAGAAAATGAAAGGCCTGAACAAAAAACATGAGTTACAGACAAGAGTTTCCAAATGTGAAATGAAACTATAAATAAGATCTCATGTTCTCCAGATCAGATATCCTTATGGCTGACAGAGACACCCAAATTTATACAAATAGGACCAAGTGTCCATGGTGGGAGTGAGAGAATGGTCACAGGGCCTTTGGTCTTAGAAAGGCAGCTCTTGACAGACATCCTACTTCATGTACCTGAGCCAGAACAGTTCCTATAACCAAAGCCAAGATAAACTGCAGCCAGAAACTCCTCCACAGGCTGTTTGGAAAAAAAAATCTGACAAGTACTTCTCATTTGGTGCTTGGAAAGCCATCCAATAAGGGGTCAGCTATTTCAACCAATCAGAAGTGAACAAGCATGAATCCATCCTTTGCATTAATGGACCTGATTGAGAACTGGAACAGGAATTTTCTCTACTTAAGCCAAACACTTTGCTCTTTGCAGAGTATACTTTCACTTGTATTGAAAACTATGCCTCCTTAACCTACAGATTGATTTTTTTAAATACAAAAGAAAGCTGTCATCTTTTCCTTCACAGATCTCATGGCCTTTTGTTAAAAGAAAACATAATGCGAAAGAAAATTCTGAATCTAGGACTTGGAGTTGAGTTTGAATGCTATGCAAGTGAATATACTAGCCAACACATTGCCAGTTAATGGGAAGATCTGAATCCACAGACAAAATGCACGCATTTGCCAATTAGCTTGCGGTCTGGAGCTAGAGTTGAGGGTACACAAAGCAGACAGTTTCAAGAAGAATCCAGCTGGAGCTCTTCTTCCACACAAAAGCAGTATGTGTATGAGAGTTCTCGGATGCTGACCCAAAGTTTTAAGGGATACAGGTAGATTCTACAGTTGAGAAAAATAAATAATATATCCAGTTTGTGCATTCCTATTTTAACCCCTTCTTTTGATTCAATGTTATTTATTCAAATTTTTATTATCACTTTATTATCTAATGCAATAATTTTCTATTGTGATTGTGCATCAGAGTCATTTAGGCAGTCTTCTGAAATTATAGTGAGGACAGTAACCTGGAGATAATCTATCTTACTTAGTACGTTTTGGATGGACCACAGCTGCTATATTTGTGTTCTAATTGTATGGCCAATTTAGTGGTCAGTCAAATTTGAAAACTGCTGACCTAATTTATGCAAACACAAAACCAACAATCTTTGCTCTCAAGTCACATTTACCATACAGGATTATCTCTGGATGACGAGATTACGATTGGTATTTTTTTCTTAATGTCTGTTTATATTTTCTATAATAAATGTTCCCTAAGGAACATAAGCAAATCTTATAAAATGATAACACATTTAAGTAAAAATGAGCTTGAAATAGTTTTGTCTTACTCTGTTTTGTTTGTATCCAAACCAGAGAAATTATTACCCAATAGCTGTGACTAATTGCATATGGGCATTATTGCACAATATGGTGGCTACTGGCAATTCTGGCCTCTATTTTAAGACTTTTTTTTATTGTATCCCTTTTTTTTTTCAAGCGAAATCTTAGTTTATAGGAGCTCTTGAAAAGGTCTAAAGGCTTAATCACTTATAATGTAATTTAAAAAGATTATCGAAATATTTTTCTTAAACATTGGTCTTTCCCAGTGCCAAAAACCACTAAATAGTTAATCTTCTGGCAGTTATTAGCTACAAAAGTTCACTGCTAGAATGAAAATCTCTCTCCTGGTTTGGCTAAGGACAACCCTTACTGTGACTTATTTACAAGCATTAGATTAAGTCACTTTCTCTCTGCTCAGGTGAAATGTCTACAAAATCTTCATGATGCCTGCTGAGTGTTCTGACTTGAGGTTATACCTGGAAATTAAAATATTTTCAGAGCCAGAGTCAGGCAAAAAATTTGCAGACAGCCCTCATTACCATAGCAAGTAGAATTCAAACTTACATTAGAGTCTCCATTGTAGCATTAATATCTAGCTCAGATTGGCAGTACGAGAAGAGTTGAGAAACAAACCTTTTAAGAGGATCTGAAAGTGAATCTTGAGAGCCACGCACATAAGTCTGCAACTGCAGCCCACAGCCCAGTGGCAATATAATTACAGCACATTTGGAAAACCCTGTTTTGGGGGCTTCTGTGGACCTTCCTGTCCATGCAGATGGGGTAGCTTTGGTATGGCAATTTCCTTTCTAATCCCTTTGATTTTCTATTCATCTTAAGTGGGTTAATTTGGCTGGCTGTGTTTGACTCATTCTGGTAACAGTCATCATAGGGGAAATTATTTGTAACAGTCATCATGGGGGAAATTATTTGTGTTTGGGAGTGAAGAGAAACAGGAGAGCAGGTGCAGAGAGAGAACTACATGCCGGGAAGACAAATACTTCTCCCTAGACCTACTCATTACACACAATACAACTACAGTGAAGGTGAGGCTAAGGGGAGAGGGTGCACACTTTTTCAGTTCATGAAACTTTTATGCTTCCTTTTTGTTTAGAAGATGACAGATTAGAAGCTTTCAGTGCACATCAGCCACATGAAAATAACAAGACAGTACATAAAAATCAATTTTGTGAGCTTAATTCAAGAAGGAAAATCCACCAGAATTGTGACACCCCACATCCCAGGAAGGAGAATACCAGCAAATAGCCCCTGTGACAGCATCTGGCTGATAAAAGTGAATGAAGTCCAGTATGTAAGAGAGGCAGAGAGCCAGCCTCCCACTATGACCCACCTTTCTATCGGGGATTCAAGCAACCCAGGTTGAGGGGAAGTGCTTTGTTTCTCCCAAGCCTGGAGCTAACTTGGGGAGAGGCTTGACTTGAAAACACTGCCATTCCTTGGCAACTGGGCAGCTTTGTTGCACAGGCCATTTAGTCTTAGGCCAGAGATTGGAGCACCTGCTCTGGAGTGGAGTATGGGCCTCCACAGCTAGAACCATGGAACGTGACTCAGAAGTAAGTTCTGTAATTGTGCTCTCCCCATTGCAAGCCTGGGACGGGAGGAGAGTTGCTACAGCTACAGTATTTCCTGGGTGGTGAGACTTGCAGCCAGGGGCAGTTTACAGACCTGCAACAGGTCTTCATGTGCCATTGCTGGATGCCTCAGGCTGCTCCCCTGAGATCTTGGTGAAATAGGGCCCTTTTTGCTCTACCTTCAGGCAGAAATTCAAGCATTTGGAGCACCCACTTGCCTGGGCCAGCAGCCTGAGCCATCCTACTCTTCATAGTCATAGATTGAAGGAGAGCAGGCCCTATCCACTCCATGCCAAGGCCAATCTCCAGAAATTTGGAGTACTCACTCACCTCGTTCTTCAGCTTGAGCTTCTCCACCCTTTCTGGGCATAGATCATGGTGCAGGGTGGCTCTCTCTGCTTCACACCTAGGCAGATATCCAGGCATTAGCAGCATATATTCACCTGGTTCAGCAGCCTAAGTCACCCCACCCTTCCTGTATGGAGACCCTGGTGCAGGGAAGCCCTCTCCACCGTATGCCCAGGCAGATCCAGGCATCTGGAGTACCCACTCTTCCGGATTAGGAGTATAGGCCGCCCTCCTATCTTGTTTAGACAACTGGGGATAAGTAGGTTTCACAGTTCCATGTCTACACACACCTCTGAGTGCTTAGTGGCTGCCCACTGTGTTCTCCCTTAGCACTGATGCTGGTGCTTCCCATCAGGAGATCTGTAAGTAGACTCGACAGGTCTGGCCCTCCTCATCTTGGCCCACAATTCCCTCACCTTCAGGACTGAGCAGGGAGCTCAGATCATTGTGCAATTCATGAATCAGCCTATTGCCAGAGGCAGCAATGAGATTTTCCTGTGATTAGATTCTGGGTATTAGATGATTACCTAAGAGCTTGAAAACATTATGCCAAACTAAAAATGTCAGTTACAAAAGACCAAATACTCTATGGCTCCATTATATGAAATGTCCAGAATAGGCAAATCTATAGAGATGGAAAATAAATTAGTAGTGGTTAGGGCTGGGTGGGGGGCGAGATGGAGAATGGGGAATAGGGTGGGGATGGCTAAATGGTATTTAGCTAAAAGGTATGTGTTTTCTTTTCCTTTCTGAGATGACAGATATATCATAAAATGTAGTGATGGCACATATCTGTGAATAGATTAACAACTATTGACTGGTATATTTTAAATGGGTAAATTGTGTGTTATATTAATCAAATCTTAATAAGGTTGTTACAGAAAATGCATATGAAATGCAATGAAACATATATATCTTCACAATTGTGAGAGAAAAGTTCATTACTCTGTCCCATTCTTTTGGGGTCCAAAGCTTTAAAAATGCTGTCAGGTTTTAAAATCCAGATTTTATATTTTCTTCTAACACTTACCATTGATGAATTAGTGGTTAAAACCCTGTGGAGACTCCACTCAGTAACTAAAATGAATTGACATTCCTCAACAAACATCAGGCTCCAGTCATCAATAATGTAAAAGAAAGTTTCCTGTGGTTGGTAGAGTTGATATCTCTGTTGATGACAATATGCTCTCCAGTTTTCATGCTTATAGATGATAATTCAACTAACGGAACATAATTTCTGTCAGGGCAGAGTTGCTCTCCTGGCCACTCAGCAAATCTTAACAAGAGCACTGTCATCACTGTTCAAAAGCAATATAAAAAAATGTGTCATCCTTGAGAGAAGTAGCTACTTCCAGAAGCTCAGGCACATTTAAGCTTTACATCCCACAGCCATGGTCAATTCAGCAATGCCTCAGGCAGTCAATGGACCAGTGTAAAAAGGCATGGTCTTTTAAACATGTTTAAAAGAACCATTTTAATAAACGGTTTTGAGTGAATGAATAAATGAGATCAATAAAGGGGCATATTAAAAACTACATTTGTTTTGGTAATTACTACTCATTAATATTAAGTGAGATGATTTTAAGAGCATGATTTGCGATGCTCCTAATGTTTCCTAATTTAAATGTTCTGGGAATGAATGGTATAAGGCAATAACTGAAATAAATGAATGACAGCTCTTATGTATATTTATTGAGACTTAAGATTGTATTTATACTCAATAAATCTTTACATGCTAAATCAGAATATTTTAACATTTTTTTCCCAACACTTCTAAGCTTCTCGTTATGAAACTTAGTTTTCAGACACTTTCTTGGAAGGAAACTTGATGAAATCTCTTACTTTCTAGTTAAGAAAATGAAGGCGGAGATATGAATTGACTTGTCCTGTGTCATACAGCCAAGAAGCAGTAATGCTAGAGCCAGAACCAGGGCTTTAGGGTGGAAGCCTCACCTCACTTGGAGACACAGGCCTCATTTAGACCCAAGGGTACTCTGGCCAGGCTGATAAGCACATCAAATTTAAGTGTCATGATCCAAGGACACTGGAAAGAATGGCTCAACTGCCATGTTGCCTCTGACTCCACTGGGCTTAGTAAGACAAAAAGTGTACTTTGTTTTCCACCCACTTTCATGTTTCAATGGTTCATTCATTCAACAAATATTTAGTAAATAAATATGGGTCAAGCACTGTGCCAGGCACTGGAAATACAAAACTAATAAGCTCATTTGTTGTCTTCAGAGCACTTGTGGCTCAGCCTCACTAGTTATCAAGAAATGCATCAAAAAATGCAACTTTAACTCCTTGACTATCAAATGAACAAATATTTGTAAAATCAACAACATTCTCAAGACAATGAACTGAGCAGTCTTTATAAACTGCTGATTTATAAAGAAGCATATTTGTTAACATTTATTAATTACTATGTAAAGACCCTTCAACATTTTAAATACATAGGATTCATTTAATCCTCATTACAATATGAGATAATATCCTATTGCTTAGCTGAGAGAAACAAGACAGAGATGAGAGACAACTTGTTTAAGGCCCCAAAGAGGCCATTGTGTGCCTCTCACAACTTCATCACGTGCACTCCTTGTCTGTTTGCTCACTCTCAGCTCAACAATAACAATAACAACAATGAAAGCCTTAATGTCATAGCATTTAAACATGTAATGAAAATGAAAAACTTCTGCGCAATGAGCAGGCTGTTGTCCTCCAATTGGCTGAATGGAGAAGCATCTGCTCTATATGTCCAGTTGGTGACCTCAGGATCTACTTGAAGAATCAAGAAGACCACAGTCCAACCTGGCTTCATTTGCAACTAAGTGAAGTCCACATTTGATACCTATCTGGCTGTTAGGCCATTGGAGCTAGGTCTCATAACTCTCATATACTTGCTTGCTTTCTCTTTCTCCACCCTTTCCATTGCTTCTTCTTTTAACCATACACAAATATACACACACACATGCACACACACATGCACAATCTTATATTCTAACTTTCAAAGATTGCTTTTTAGCTGATTTTTACCCTGCAGAAACACATACTTGAATATGTCCTTTGTCTCAATGTGCCTTGGTGTGGATTTTGTATGAAATTATTGTAAAAAGAAAAAAAAATAAATGTCAGCTATTCCAAAATAATTATTAAAGAACATTCATACTCCTCTTTCATGTCTGCCCCTTTTATACAAACTTTATTTACACTGCAGATAGAAATAGAAAGATACTTTGCCATCACTTGATAAAACTGCTCAGGTTTTATAAATAGAATCACCTTTTATACAACCACATAGGGTAATAATGGACAAGTGCACATTTCAAACTACTTAGCCTGAGTCTTTTAATAACTAGCTTTTCCCCTATGGAGAGTTTCAGAGTATATTCCTTGGGTAGCAAAGAAGAAACAGAAAGAAGAAAGAATCTTGTACAAATAAACAACAATGATGCCAAACCATAGAGTCTTCCTGTGTTTTAAAGTAACTATCCTTCAACTTGAAAGAAAGAAAGAAAGAAAGAAAGAAAGAAAGAAAGAAAGAAAAGAAAAGAAAAGAAAGAAGGAAAGAAAAGAAAGAAAGAAAGAAAGAAAGAAAGAAAGAAAGAAAGAAAACTGGATTAGGACACCCAATTTAAAAAACAAAAAAGAGAAAAACTATTACCAGCATTTAGCTTCATAAAATCAAATATGACAAATTTTACTTTGCCAAATTAGGTTTGATGATAAATACACATAGTAGTTGGACATTTCTTTCTTGGCTATAGTAAACAAAAGTCGATTGGGAAAACTCAAGAACAGTGTATAACATATGTAGGGGAGATTTCCTTAGAGTTTTTAAAAAAGTGTTTAAGCATTTTTTGAAATGTTTAAAATAAAGATAGATCTCATTTAAGAGGCAAACACCATTGTCTCATTACATAATCCACTTATTTCTTTAGTTGAAGAGTACAACAATATAGACATAATATCAAAAGAGTTTCTGCCACCATGGTGAAGGTGTTCTCCTCCATTCCTATTCTTACTGAATTTCAGGGCTCTACTGAATAGATACACAATTAACACAGAGTAAAATTATCTACCCTGCAAGAACAGAGTCTGGGACTGGTGAACATTAGCAAACAGTCCTACACAATTTTAAAATTTCTCTACTTTCACTTCTTAAAATGTCCATTTACTCACTAGCAACGTGACAGTAATATTCTTACACTTGTGTTTTCATGTATAAGTGACCTATCATCCCATTCAATCTATTCACTTAAAAAAAGACCTACAAGAAAATTTGAATATAAGCAGATATGTGAAAAAAATTAAGCAATTTTTTTCTAAATATTATCTTAGTCAAAGTTTCCTTCTAGTTTGAATTAATCCAATTAATTATTGTCATAGAACAATGGCTATTAAATTTTATATGGAATTTTCTGCTAAATATCTATAAAATGCCTTGTAATAATAAGATGTATTATAACTGGGTTCTTCTGCATTTGTTTTGACTAACAGTGATTATATATTCTTAATACTTAGTGTTTTAAAAATAAAATTTACAATTAAAGTAATATAGAAAAACATGTATTTGTGTATGTAAATACATATACGTATGTAACTATGAATGACATTTATTTAGAATCACAAAAGACTTTATCTTGACATCTTTCCTATACTTCCCATTATAAATATTGATCTTTCTAGCAAGGTGTATTTCAAGCAAAATGTGACTTAATCAGCATCTGGAAGTATCATTTTGCATATGAGTAAGGGGAAGAAAACACACTGACTAAAAATAAAGATGCATTGTGCCCTGCAAGGACATCGATTTGACCACATGAATGAGACTTCACTGCTGTATTTTACCAGCAGGAATCTCTGATTTGGCCCTTAGGGTCAATTTTCCACTGTAATTTTAAACATTTGAAAGTTACATTCTTTCACCAAGTTGCAAAATAATTTTTTTATGCATCAAAAACTGATTCCTCTGAGTTTTTCCATTTTAGCACCAATAATTTATTGCTAGATGACTTTATGAGGCAGCAGGAAATATGCTTACTTTTCAATATCCCTTTAACAGAAAATGGACTGGAATCCAACAGGAACGTTTAGATATATCAGGAGGGAGGGAAATTTGACTAAGTTGTTATTTTCTTACGGAAGTGTTGAGATGGACAATTTTCTAAATAAGTTCTGATCTTTGTTAAATTTCTCACCCTAGAGAGAATGCCAATATTTGACTGAAGTGACAAGCAAAGTTAGTCTCTGTTTATACTTTTTCTGCATGATCTGGGTAGGAAAGCATACAAAATAAAGGGGAAAATCTTATTCTGTAAACTTGAGAAACCTGATTGTTACCAATACAGTAGTGTCAGGTGCAGATAGACTAGCTTATTAATTATTGAAAAAAATGAAATCAGCCTCACTGTTACTAAGGCTTTCCCATTCTATGCTTATTATAGAATTTTTAAGCAACAAATTAAATTTAGAAGAACTGACCTACAAGCTTTTTTAAAACTATATTTATTTAAAGTGGACCTTGAAGTTCACCATTGTTTCTACTCATTCCATCATTACAGAGACAAGGAAACAAGATACAAAGAGGGTATATCAGTCAAGATTCACTCACAGAAACAATGAGTAGAAGACATGTGTTAAGGAATGTTATGGGTTGAATTTTGTCCTCTTAAAAGATGTTGAAGTCCTACCTCCCGGTGTGTGTGAATGTAACCTTATCTGGATTTTTTAAAAAAGGTATTTGTAGATATAATTAAGTTAAGGATCTAGAGATGAGATTAGCCTGAATTATCCAGATGCACCCTACATAATGTGTATCCTTGTAAGAATTACACAGAAAAGAGATGTACAGGAAAAAGAGGAAAGGCCATGTGAAGATGAAAGCAGACATTGGAGTTTTTCAGCCTCAAGCCAAAGAATACCTAGAGTTCTTAGAAGCTAGAAAAGTCAAGAAATAGCTCTCCCCTAGGGCCTTTAGAGGAAGTATGGCCCTGTCAATATCTTGATTTTGTATTTCTGACCTGCAGAATTGTGAGAGTATACATTTCTGTTGTTTCCAGCCAGTGAGTTTGTAGTAATTTGTTACAGCTGCCCTATAAAATTAATACAGAATGAGTCATCAGAAACAGCTAGCTGGCACTCGTGAGAATGAGCTGAAGTTGCAGCTCACAGGTGGAACTTCTTCGACATGCGGAAAACCTCAATTCTCTTTTTAAGTCCTTTCAATTAGCCGAATTAGGCACAGCTGCATTTTCTAAAACTGCTTTACTCAAACTCAACTGATTATGAACATTAATCACATCTACAAAATATTTTCACAGCAACACCGAAATTAATGTTGGATTAAATAACTAGGGACCATAGCCTAGCCAAGTTGTCATGCAAAACTGACCACAGAAAATAAGTGGTTTGCTCAAGGATACAAATTAAGTAACAGTATTCTAACTTTAAACAAAGGCAAATATTAAATAGCCCTTAGATCAGCCTGCTAGCATGAGAGAAAATGTAGGTACTATCTGATAGACACACATTTGTGCAGAAGACAAATAATAACATATAGAGTTGCATTCAAGTTCTCCTTAGAAAAAACGGAACCAATAGAAAATAGAAGAATCCCAGGAATCTCATCTGTAGATAAATTAGTCCCCCAAGGTGCATGTTTTTATATCAGTAGATAGTGGCTGTCCAAGTAACTCAAAGGGATAGTTTTATTGACTAGATTATTCATACTGTGAATTAAAATGAATTATCTCAGACAACACGGGGGCTTCTGATGGCTTATGAGGGGAAAGGGAGGAAGAAAAGTTGGCACACAAGGAATAAGACAAAGACAGAGATCGAGATCAAAATGACAACTCTGATTAAATGAATAAAAATTTGGATCCATCTGGGACACCCGTCAAGCTAAATTAAACATCCAGATGAGCCCAGGGCAAGGATAGAATCTCACCATAGGAGCACTACTACAATGGGTTTTCAGCAAGATGGAATTAACTAGCATTCAACTAGCATTCCCCTAATCTTGATTAAACTTTAGACAGTTTTCTTTCTGAATATCGGCTTCTGACCTCCTTTTTCTTACAGCATTTACATTAGAAAACTTGACATGGGGCTGGGTGTGGCGGCTCACGCCTGTAATCCCAACACTTTGGGAGACCCGAGGCTGGTGGATCACAAGGTTAAGAGATTGAGACCATCCTGGCCAACATGGTGAGACCCGCGCCTCTACTAAAAATACAAAAATTAGCTGGGTGTGGTAGCACACGACTGTAGTCCCAGCTACTCGGGAGGCTGAGGCAGGAAAATCACATGAACCTTGGAGACAGAGGTTACAGTGAGCCAAGATTGCACCACTGCCCTCCAGCCTGGCAAGAGTGAGACTCCACCTCAAAGAAAAAAAAAAAAAAGGAAAACTTGACATTGCACATTTGTTCTCTGCCTCCGGTGTAAATGTTCTCCCAGCCTCTTACCAGCTTCACAACCTGGGAATGTCTTTCTGAAGACCCTAGAAGCCATCCCTTTCAAAGTTGGGAGGACAGAATTCTAAATTTGATAAGCACTAATTAGCAAACACAGTTGGCCTAATTACATTGACCTAATTACATTGACCCACTAATATCCTCCAGTAATTTTTCAGTAGTTCATCCAAGGAATTTAAAATTCTCCTATCTTTTCTTCAGTAGAGTTTAGTTCAACTCTCCTCCTTACTACAATAATCTTGAATCAAATTTTCCTTATCTGTTCAACTCTGTGCAATATTTGCCTGACAGTTCATAGAGATCAGAATTTTCCCATCTGAGACATGAGGTGTACTGCACATGAGTCTAGGATGTGCTGAAATATTAGTACCCTCAACACTCAGACAAGCTAGATGGAGACAATGCACACAGAGCCACAGCTTAATAATCTCTGTGTACAAGGAGCTGCTTCCATTTATTCCACATCCATTTACTTCCATGTCATTCTCTATGTGGGTTCTTATGAGAAACAGAAGGATGATTATGACATGAAAGATGTAAAGCACTACATTCCTTATTTAATACATATTTCTAGAATATTTGTGCATAAATATTTGCATTCAAATCTAAAGAGGCTGTGAGAGAAGTGAAGGAAAAAGAGGTAAAACTAAAGTACTTAAGAAACTTAAAATGTAACATCAAGTAATAAAAATGCCAAATGGGGAGGGGGCGGTGAGCGGGGGCTGGGGGGAGGGGGCGGGGGGCCCGCGCCGCGCGATCTGTTGGACCTGGCTCAGAGGAGGCGTTGCCACTGCCGCTGCCGTCGCGGCCGCCGCCGAGAAACACAAGGAAGGGGAACCAGTGCAGCGTGGCGATGGGCGGGGGTAGAGCCCCGCCGGAGAGGCTGGGCTGCCGACGGTGACAGTAACAGATCTTTTCGGGCAAAAAAAAAAAAAATTCTCTTCAGTGCCACCCTCTCACCAAGGAGGCATAATAGACTGTGCCCTGTCCACGGCGCATCCTGCATGTCCTGCTGCTCTGAGCTGTCCCGAGCTAGGTGACAGCGTGCCACACTGCCACCATGAACGAGGCGTCTGTCATCAAAGAAGGCTGGCTCCACAAGCGTGGTGAATACATCAAGACCTGGAGGCCACAGTCTTCCTGCTGAAGAGTAACGGCTCCTTCATTGGGTACAAGGAGAGGCCCGAGGCCCCTGATCAGACCCTGCCCCCCTTAAACAACTTTTCTGTAGCAGAATGCCAGCTGATGAAGACTGAGAGGCCGAGGCCCAACACCTTTGTCATATGCTGCCTGCAGTGGACCACAGTGATTGAGAGGACTTTCCACATGGATTCTCCAGATGAGAGGGAGGAGTGCATGCGGGCCATCCAGATGGTTGCCAACAGCCTCCAGCAGCGGGGCCTGGGCGAGGACCCCATGGACTACAAGTGTGGCTCCCCCAGTGACTCCTCTGTGGCCGAGGAGATGGAAGTGGCAGTCAGCAAGGCACGGGCCAAAATGACCATGAATGACTTCGACTCTCTCAAACTCCTTGGCAAGGGAATCTTTGGCAAAGTCATCCTGATGGGGGAGAAGGCCACTGGCCGCTACTACGCCATGAAGATCCTGCGGAAGGAAGTCATCATTGCCAAGGATGAAGTTGCTCACACGGTCACCGAGAGCCGGGTCCTCCAGAACACCAGGCACCCGTTCCTCACTGCGCTGAAGTACGCCTTCCAGACCCACGACCGCCTGTGCTTCGTGATGGAGTACGCCAACGGTGGCGAGCTGTTCTTCCACCTGTCCCGGGAGCGTGTCTGCACAGAGGAGCGGGCCCGGTTTTATGGTGCAGAGATCGTCTCGGCTCTTGAGTACTTGCACTCTCGGGACGTGGTGTACCGCGACATCAAGCTGGAAAACCTCATGCTGGACAAAGATGGCCACATCAAGATCACTGACTTTGGCCTCTGCAAAGAAGGCATCAGTGACGGGGCCACCATGAAAACCTTCTGTGGGACCACGGGACCTGGCGCCTGAGGTGCTGCAGGACAACGACTATGGCCGGGCAGTGGACTGGTGGGGGCTCGCGTGGTCATGTACGAGACGATGTGTGGCCGCCTGTCCTTCTACAACCAGGACCATGAGCGCCTCTTCGAGCTCATCCTCACGGAGGAGATCCGCTTCCCGCGCACGCTCAGCCCGGAGGCCAAGTCCCTGCTTGCCGGGCTGCTTAAGAAGGACCCCAAGCAGAGGCTTGGTGGGGAGCCCAGCTACGCCCAGGAGGTCATGGAGCACAGGTTCTTCCTCAGCGTCAACTGGCAGGACGTGGTCCAGAAGAAGCTCCTGCCACCCTTCAAACCTCAGGTCACGTCCGAGGTAGACACACGGTACTTCGATGATGAATTCACCGCCCAGTCCATCACAATCACACCCCCTGACCGCTGTGAGTGCCTGGGGCACCCTGCCGCGATGACAGCCTGGGCTCCCTGGAGCTGGACCAGCGGACCCACTTCCCCTAGTTCTCCTACTGGGCCAGCATCCGGGAGTGAGCAGCCCGCCCACACAGAGGATGCACCCCGCTGCCATCGCCGCCAGGTGGCTTTTTTCCAACTTTTTACTTTGCCTTTTTGGTTTGTGTCCCCACCCCTACCTCCTCACCCGCTTTCCAGTTCTTCTTCAGGCCCTTCCCAGACGCACGCCAGCGGCCCCTGCTTCCAGCCTCACGTTAGTGCCTGGACTCGCATTTGGGAGACTCCATCTCCTGCCCAGGCCCGGGCTGTTGGGCGGCTGCAGAGATTCAGGTTTTAAAGCACACAAGCCCCAGTGAGGGCTGAAGCATGGCGCCCGGGGCCTGCTTGGATTTCTGGCCCGGGTGCCGCGCCCGCTGGTGGCTGCCTCCGCGCTGCTGACAAAGCCTGCCTTCTGGTGCGACGCAACACCCGGTAGACAGTGGTGCTGCCTTCCAGGCCCCGTGGCCTAGACGCGGAATGCCCAGGCGCGGGTCCAACCCCCACCCGCTGTCCTCCCATGGGGGCAGAAAAGCAATAATATCCAGGGACAGGCAGGGGCCCTGGGGAGCTGCAGGGTTGGGGGTTAGGGCTGCTCCCTGGTGAACAGAGCCAGGTCCTAGGATCTGTGCCGTGGGAAACCAGGAGGGGCCAGGCTGGGTGCTGCCTCCTGGCCCTGCTTCCTCCCCTCCAAGCTGCCATCCTCACCCTGTGGATGAGGCAGAAGGAACACTTGGGGACAAATCTGCCTGCCCCCAGCCCCGTGCCTTACCAGGGCTTCCTTCCAGCTGGCCTTTCCTCCTGCTGGATCCTAGGCCTGGCCCGGCCTGGCCCCGCCCCTTTGGGGGCTAGGCTCACCCCCTTCTCTGCGGGGGCGGGGCGGGGGGCACCAGCTTCGGCTGTTACACTCTTACACCAGACAGCATTGGGCCCCACGGACTTGGTTAGGGAGTGGTGGGGTGGACGTCTCTGGTACCTGTTGGGGCGGGGTCCTCTGAGAAGGGAGGCTCCTAGGCCCTGTCTTCCCTCCCTCTCCCCAGGGTCCCACGTTTCGCAGCCTTAAGGTTCAACAAGAGTGCACGTCCATGTCAGTGCTGTGGGACCCCTGTGGGTGCTTCGGACTGCGTGCCGGCGTGACTCAGGCACACGTGGGTGTGTGCATGTGTGTGGGTGTGTGCGTATGTGTGCTGGTGTGTGTGAGGGCAGTGTGTCCTCCAGTGTGCATGGTGTGTGGGCTTGGTCCCCATCCCTGGCCCGAGCATTTCATCCTGTGGGGGAGGGATGCTGACCTAGTGGGAGGAGCCCAGCCACCGGGATCCAGGCGCTGCTCCGCCCACGCCTCCCCTCCCCTCCCCTCAGCAGCACCTCCCCGCAGCAACACCTCTGGGTGTTTGGAGTTGAGCTTTTGTGGGTTTGATTTCCCTACCCCACCTCCTGTACTATGCAGTTCCTGGCGGGGTGGGGAGGGGTGGGGTGGGTTCGGGCGGGTGGGGGTCTTTTTTTCCTTTGTGCGATGTCGTTTATCTGACAGTTCTCCTCCGTCCCTACTGGCTTTCCTCCTCGTCTTCGTATTTGTACGGTACAACCAATAAAGACACTCATTTCAGAAAAAAAAAAAAAAAAAAAAAAAAAAAAAAAAAAAAAAAAAAAAAAAAAAAAAAAAAAAAAAAAAAAAAAAAAAAAAAAAAAAAAAAAAAAAAAAAAAAAAAAAAAAAAAAAAAAAAAAAAAAAAAAAAAAAAAAAAAAAAAAAAAAAAAAAAAAAAAGCCAAATGGTGCCTTACAAAGAACATAAGAACAAGTTACACAATGGTGCAAACAAACATCAAAATGAATTATATAAATTGAATTGATGAGACAAAAAGGATGTCAGATATAGTATAAGTAAGGGTAAGACTTAGTAACAGAAAGGCATAAGTTATAGGCAGTATTATACTAAAAAAGCTTTATAAAAATAAGAATTCTGTGAATGTTATCTATGTCCTGGGATTAAAAATAAGCCAATAAACTTATTTGGACCTGAGTGATGTTAACAGAAGACCATGAGATCTATGGAGAAAGAAAAGAAGAAATTTATTATCTATCAAAAAAAAAAAAATCTGTCCAACATGTTGAGATCCCATATTATAAAAAATTTAAAATTATAAAAATTAGCCAGGAGTGATGGCACACACCTGTAGACCCAGCTACTCGGGAGGCTAACACAGGAGGATTGCTTAAGCCCAGGAGGTCAAGGCTGTAGTGAGACAAGATTGAGCCACCAAAAAACAATCTGCTTATTAGGGAGGCACAGCCTCCAGGACAAGTGAAAGTGTTCTTGCCAAAGAAAAAAGATAATAGTAGAGGTTTTATAAAAAAGAGAAACGTTATGTACTGCTCTTTGATAAACTTCATTGGCACTAGCAACGTTTGAGGAGCTGGCAAGCTCTGATTGGTAAGTGACGTTGTGGAACAAAGCAAGTTAGATCTTTGAAACTGGTCTTCTCAGTAGTCATTTGATAAACTAGTTTCAGGTTACTGTAAGCAGTTTCAGCTGCCAGGCTTGCAAAAAATTACAGTTTTCTGGAGCAATGTCTCATGTCTTGAGTGTTTTTTCCTCCTGATTTCTCAACTCTGTTTCAGTTGGGTATGACAAGAATGACCCAGTTTGTATGATCTACTTTCACAGGGGCAACCAGGGCAGGCTACCAAATGCTGTCTAGTGATCCAGGAAAGGATCTGTGAAGTCTTTACAAACAGACTTGACCCGCTTCATCACCAGCCATAGGTTGCTGTTATTTGCAGAAATGTTTGCCTGACACACGATGCTTCTTTGCTTCCCTGTACCTGAAAGCTTTCACTGAAAATAATGTCTTCCTGTTCTGTTCCGTAGTCTGCAGACTTCTAAATATTTTCTGCATCTCAGAAAATTGATGTTAAACTGCATTTCTTAATTTTTGACTATTGTTATCCATCTTCTGTCTTGAATTCTGAAGACCCTAATGACATTTTCAAGGTGGTAAATTTGCCATTTGTGTTCACCTTTGGTTCCCTTGGGGACTGAGTACCTCATCTTGCCCCCCTTTTTTGGTAATTAATGTTTGAATCTGAAGGTTCCTCAAAAGATCACAGAAGCACAAGATCTGAGAGATGACAAGGCAAAACCTGCCTTTCTGGGATCCCCAGCCTCCCTGTTTCTCATTCATTCAGCAACTGTGTGTACTGAGCCCCAGCTGTAATCCAGGTACAGTGCAAGCCCAGGGCCAAGTCATGATGCCATCTGCTCTCAGAGTTGACAATCCATTGGGAGACCAACTATAAACATGTAAGTGCTGCAAGGCAAAGCGGAGGCTGCTGTGAAAGGAGGAGGTGGCCAAACCTGGTCTGAACAATCAGAAAGGGCTTCTCAGAAGAAGTGACATATTGGCAGCTGAGACTTGGAGCATGAAGAGGAATTTGCCAGGTGACTGTCTTGTCACTCTGAGGTGTCCAGTCCCTGCATTTCCTGGGCTCCAAAGTATACCCACAATCTGATGTCTCATCCTAACTCTCCTTTCTTGGGAAATGCTGCATTTGCCCTAGTCACCCCTCACCTTACCTCCCATAATTAAAAATTAAGTCCTTCTCACATTGTCTTGGTTCCTTTGTGAATAGCACCCACAGAGACATCATCTGAGAAAATACTAATTCCACACTAACAAGCTTTGTGAGTAATGGAAGTCATATTTCTTCTCTGAGTCCAGTATTCCTCATATATAACTACAATAACACAAACCTGCTGGATTACTTCACAGGGAGAAAAATGAAGAACATAGTATTGCTGCTGTTGTTTTATTTTAAAGGAACATTAAAGAAAAAAAAATCAACTTTTGTTAGGTAGTTTTAATTCAAAATAATCCCTTCCATGTTTGCATTTAAACATAATTATAATCCTCCTCCTCGTCCTCATCATCATTCTCAAAGCTGATATAAGGTGTTTGGTAATAGAGTGAATGTGCACAGGGAAACTCTAAAAATACTTATTCAATTATTCAGTTCTCCCTGAAATTCTATATTACTACTATTGTATTATAAGTTTATCAATAGCAAAGCGAGGCAGAAAGAGATTAAATATTTTGCCAAAGGTAAGAGCAGTTGTGTGCGAGCACATAAGGCCGATCTCCCTTTGTTTCCCCATTCTCTGCATCTAGACCTCTCATCTAATATGCTCTTGGCATTGTTTTCTGATTTTCATTAAAAGCCAGAAGCAAAACCTGGTCCATCCTTTCTTTTGCAGCCCTACAGCCGAGCTGACTTTTATCTGCTGTAATCACAGGAAATTTCAGGCTGCTTCTTGAGCAGGCAGTCACACAGAGTTACAGAACGTGACAGTATTCCTCTATAGTCATTGCGGCAAAACTAATTCTACAGAGAGGTAGAGAAGAAGTGGGTAAAATGAAAGCCTCCTGTCAAAAGTGTTAGATGTCCTTTTAAACAACAACATCAACCTCTATTTACAGACCACAGCATGTGCATCCATCAAGCCTCATGACTCATTGCCTCTACTCCAATATCTGGATTGGTTTCAGAGACGCAAATAGAGAAAATACGATAGCATCAGACAGCCCTGTCTTTCTGTGACCCCGCATTGTTTAGCATACTGATCGTGACCACCAATCCACAAGATAACAGTGAGCTACTTGCTTGTTTTCTCAGTTAAAACTCATAGGAGACTTTCATTGAAATAGACAGCAAATTTAGAGTTCTAGAGTATATGCCCATGGCACTCTCAAGAAGCTCATTTCAAAAGAAAGCTGAATCAGTTACTGTTTGGGGCACACCTAAGAATATCCTAGATCTAGTGAGATAATAACAGAAGAAGCAAGGCTATGAACCAATGAGCCAAAAACCAAACAAAACCAAACCAAAGACATACTCTTTCAAATAAAGTGTTCACCTCAGGAGCTAAATACTTACTAACAAAATGTTACACCATTTTTTGCTGAATAATCTTGGTGCCTCTACTGCAGGATGGGACTAGATGAGCTCAAGATCTATGAGGTAAGTAGCCCATGCTGATGCTAATATAGAAATTCCCTAAGTTATTGCCATCTGGGCTATGAACACTGTTGTCCCTATAAATGCCATTTTTTATAAAGAGGAAGCTTCTGTAGGCTAATATTTTGTTTCTTGCCAGCTCGTAGTAAATATACCAACTGGCATAGAGGGAACTATTTCTCTGGGAGAACCTTCTATAGTACATCTAGCTGTGTCCAAGCACCTCTTTCTATTGAGCAGTAAAAGACTTAGAAGTACTGGATATCTAAAAATAGAAATAATATTGATTTTGTGCAATAAATGGGAGTGGGTAGAACCATGAATGGGGTGAAGGAATACACTCTGTGGACTTTTTAATCTGATCCTTGTCATGCCTTCTTAATTGGGCAAACTCAGACACTTTATTAATTTCTCAGGTGTAAATGGAATAATAATACCTTTCAGGTAAACTTATGTAAGGATTAAATAAGAAATGTCAATGTAAAGCACTTAGTATCATGATTGGACCAAAGCTTGTACTTAAGTAATATTAGCAGTTATGTATGTGAAATGTTTGCCAAAAGACCTAGCACACTGTAGGTACTTAAAAATATATATATATTTTCCCCCTCACTTCCAAAACTATTATTTCATACCCTTTACTACTTTAAATCAATTTCTAAATCTGAATCCAACTATATTTGGCTATTTTCAGAGCTCATATTATCTTTCATAGAACAAAATTTATGTTACAAATATAAATGGCACTGACTGAAGATAATTTCAGAACAGCAGATCTCTTGTGTCCCAAAGGACAAGATGTCAATGGAAGCTCTGATGTCAAGGGAAGCATCATTCATTGGAAGATTTTTGAAGACAATGGGCATTTTGTTGTAAGTTCTAAATTATTTGAATAAAATTAGTGAAATGTCAAATAATAATCAATCATCCCTGTGTTTTACCTCAACTGAATTCTACAAACATATGTTAAGCAATTCCTCTCCTCTCAATATGGTCATGGGCTCTGTAGCGAGTTCAAAATTTAGTAAGGTCAACCCATACATCTCTAAACTTACAGTGTTGTTATATAAAAGTGGGAGAGAGGGGAGTAGCAAGATACATAGTGCTTCAAAAAATTAGTCAGTAAGTATTTGTCTTTGGGTTTGGCTAGATATGGAGGCTTAAGATCCAGAGGCTACAATCTGTACCTCACTTTTGCCATCTCTGTTTCAGCTGAGTTTCCTCTTTGATAAAGCGTTCACTTCTTTCCCAGTGTGATTCCCCTTTGCTGTGCTAGCTGTTGGGTAGGTCCAAACTTATACCCTTATAGTTTAGTAATTATAAAAGCAAGAGAACCTTTATTTTCCAAAAGTTTCAGCAAAAAACCCAAGAATGTGAACCACAACTGTGGTTTAGATTTTAGGAGCACCCACAAACCAATCACTCTGGCTCAGGGGAGGGAATGATGTTCAACCAGGACAAGGTCAGGTGATCATCCAAGAACTTAGGAAATAAAGTCAGCCCTACTCAAAACACTTAGATTTAAAATAGTGTAATTAGGGTCGAATTTTATTAAGAATAATAAAAGCACGTTTAGAATTTTTCAAGTACAATACAGGATGTAAGAGTTAAAATTATGTTAGTAAGTGGCAAAAGAATACCTCAAAATAGCACACTTTAAACAATACAAGAGCTTATTTCTCTCTGACCATCAAAACTGAAAGGTAATCAGTCCCCAAACAATAACACAAACAATAGTTTAAGAAATTCAGGCTCATGTCTTTCACTGGTCCAGTATGGGTTTTATTACCAAGAGTATAATATGGTCCAAGGTAATATTTGGAGTTCCAACCATTATATCACACTGTACCTAATAAGCAGTAAAAAATACGAACTTACAGAAGAAGCTCTTCTCCCTTAAAGATACCCTGGCAATTGCACATACAATTTTTAGTAGCATCCCACTGGCCAGAGCTAAGTCACATGGCCACATCTTAACTTTGAAAGAGACAGAGATATATAGTCTTTATTTTGGGCATCTAAAAATTAGGAATCATACCATTGTAGAGAAAAGGATTTGGGGGCAATTACATGTCTTCACCAAACACATGTAAGCAAATTAATATAATGACCTATAAATCTTGTACAGACACCCTAATAAAATAAGAGTTTGTGTTTTATCTTTCTAAAAAGCTATGGAACTCTAAAATTAAACCAGCTTCTTGACAACTCTGCCAAATCAGACAATGGCAATTGTTCTATATACTAAGATAATTCTAAATAATGATAAAATAAAATTGTGGCAGCCAGGTGCTTCAGGCACATCACAAACATCTTTGGAGATCCATCAGAAGCAATCTTCTGGGAATACTAATGATATAATCTCTTAGCCTTAGGATTTAAACATTTTAGATCTTTCAATAATTTCAGAAGTAGAAACAAGAAGTTTATATGACTACTGAAGAGTGAAATTAAGAAAATGATGCCCCTATTTTACTATTAGGAAATAGAGAAGGCCATCTATGGAGGTTTAACTCCAGTACCTTGGGAGGCTGAGGCAGGAGAATCATTTGTAGGTCAGAAGTTCAAGACCATCCTGAGCAACATAGTGAAACTCCCATCTCTACAAAATAATAATAAAAAAAAAAATCTAGCAGAGCATGGTGGCTCACACCTGTAGTCTCAGCTACCCAAAAAGGTGACACAGGACAATGCTTGGCCCAGAAGTTTGAGGCTACAGTGAGTTATGATCACACCTCTGCACTCCAGCCTGGGCAAAGAGAAGTCCAAATAATTTAGTCTGGGATACAGCAAAAAAAAAACACAAAAAAACAAAAAAAAGCCAAAACAAAACAAACAAACAAACAGAAAAAAAAAAAAAATTAAAACTTAACAGTGTTTAATGATAGTCTAGGACAGGGGTCAGAAATTTTTTTTTTTCATTTTTCTTTTTTTAAATAAGAGCCAGATAATAATACTTTAGCTATAGAGAGACATACCCAGCATCTATCAAATCTACTCTGTTCTGCTGTTGGTGGCTTGTAAGCAGCCTGAGACAATATGGAAATAAATGAATGTGACTGTACTCCAATAAAACTGTGTTTATGAGCACTAAAATTTTAATTTGATATAAATGTCATGTTTTGAAGTGCTTCCCTTTTTGATATTTTTAAATCGTTACCAAAATTTTGGAACCTATTAGCCTAGGCCACAGAAAGAAAAACAGGTTGTGGGCAGATATGGCTGATTAATGCTACTTCACAATAAAATACATACTCTTGTCTTCAATTTAGCATTCTCAGCCTTATAGATCCATTATTACTATGGCTTAAATGTTTGTGTCCTCTCCAAAATTCATATTGAAACTTTATCCCCAGTGAACAGTAGTAAGTGGTATGACCTTTAGGATGTGATTAGGTCATAGGCCTACACTCTCAAGGTTGAGATTAATGTCATAAAATAGAGGAAACTAACCAAGCCCATTTGCTCCTGTGTACCTTCCACCAAGTCAGGTCACAGTGTTTGTCCCATCCTCAGGTTGTAACAAGGCACCATCTTAGAAGCAGAGACTGAGTCCTCACTGGACACTAACCTGCAGAGAACGTTCCAGAACTATGAGAAAAAATATTTTTGTTCTTTACAAAGCTAATCTCAGAATTTTTTTAAAAAATCACAGCATGAATAGACTAAAACCAGTATACATTTCTAGTTTTATTATCAGTTTGTGCCTAGAGAGAAAGAGTTAAGCTGCTGACTCTGTAGCTGGCTTTGTAAGCCAGGGACTGTAGCTGCAGGTGTGGGGGTGGCAGACAGGAGCTGCAGAGCCGAAGCAAAGAGCTGAGATAAAGGCAGACAGAGTGAAAGAGCTGCTGATGAGGGAGCTGCTGAATAAAATAACATTTCGCCTTCCTACGCCCACCCCCACCCAAGTGTTCTTTCAGCTACCTGCCCATCCACCCTCTCCCCTCAGACCTCAGCTGGGGTTGGAATCTGACCTTGGGCATGGCATTTGGTGTAGTCATGAACCTGACAATTGGAGAAGTCCGCAGGATGATGTGAGTGCGTTTTCAGCACCCAAGGATTTTGAGTCGGCTATGTGGCCACAGCAGGAGCTGTGCTACCTGGTGGCAGCTGTGCTGTGAGGATGGGCTCCAATGAAAACACGAGAGGCAACGAATGTGTCTCTCCCAAGTGTGGAGACGGTGCTGACGTATCTGGAAGTGCACGGCACGGAGAAGGAACCATGCCTTTGCAGGCAGAATCAGATGTGTGTTTGTGACTATGCTGGGG
Organism: Alouatta palliata; assembly: GCA_004027835.1. Lineage (NCBI taxonomy): Eukaryota > Metazoa > Chordata > Mammalia > Primates > Atelidae > Alouatta > Alouatta palliata. Next base: position 66,909 of record PVKV010002065.1, read on the forward strand.
GAAGTGCATTCCCAGTCTGTATGGGAGCCACAGAGAGGAGGAAGAAGCTATCTTGCGGTCCTCCAGAAAACAGAGCTTGAGCAGTTGTTGGGCGCCAAGGGTGGGCTAGAGACCACCCCCTACTGTGGTGGAGCACGCTTCCTTTGGTCCCTGTGCCCTTGCTGAGTTGCAGGAGTTAAGCAAGTCATGTTTGCAGTGTCTGGAAGAGTCAAGATAAGGCCATGGGGATTAAGGCACAAAGCTTAAATGTCACAAAGCTTAAATGTCTCTGTGCACAAAGCTTAAATGTCAGACTTAAGTGTCAAGCCTATGAGTATGTATCAGGTCTGTGTGTCTACAGTGCATGTATCAGGCCTGCCTGCCTGCCCAAAGCTTATTTGTCAGAACTATGTGCCCAAGCCTGCGTACTGGGCCTGTGTGCCCAAAACCTGTATCTCCCTTGGCCTAGGGGGTGGAATGTAAGATACTTGGATGTACTTGGTCAAGGAATAGGCCAAGGTAGACATCAAGGTCAGAGTGACTCAGTGAGTTTAGGGCGCACGCGCACGACTTCACGTGTTTTATATATATAACCTGTTTGTGTAAGCTCATACCTGGCTTGGAGGCACTATTGTTTGAAAAGGTATAACTGCCCTGATGACGCCGTGCGTGGAGCTTGACATGGCGTGCATGCTGGTGCCCAAAGAGACAGTAATGCTACTAATCCCTGTAAGAGAGAGCTGGTTACCTTGAAGGTAGGCACGGGGAGCCAGAAACCAGCTTGTGCCCAGAGAGAAAGAGTTATGTTGCTGACCTTGTGGCTGGTGTTGTAGGCCAGGGAGTGCAGCTGTAGGTGTGGGGGCAGCAGAAGCTGCAAAACCAGCTGCTGAGAGGAGCTGCAGAGCTGGAGCAGACAGCCGAGATAAAGGCAGACAGGGTGAGAGACATGCTGATGAAAGAGCTACTGAATAAAACTACATTTCACCTGCTTATGATCCCCCAAGTTTTCTTTGAAAATCTGCTCATCCACTCATTCCCCTCAGACCTCAGCTGGGCCTGAAATCTGACCCTAAGCATGACATTTGTCATAGCTGTGAACCTGACAAATGGATTAGATTTTTCAAAGTGTTAAGAGACATGAAATTCCAACCTACATAATCCTCTTCTTTTTAACCCTCACATGTCTATCTTAAGTCAGCCACAATAAATGCAAGTGCTCAGTGTGCTCGAAAGATCTTAACTCTTTTCTCAGATGATTTGCACAATTAGGTAATCCATCGGGAGCTTAGAAACCATTGTACATGAAAGTAATATTTATTCTAGTGATGTGTAGTATAAGCGACATTTTCCTAAAACTTTTGAAAACTATTTTCAGGCTGACAGCGAGCAATGAATTGCTCAAACTGAAAACAGAAAGGAACTTTTGTTTTGTTTTTACATTACAAGAAAATGACCAGTTGTGTATCCAAATGATTTTCACATTGTGTTCAGCTCTTTGAAGCATCGCAATGACACTTCAGCTCTATTTTCAAAGATAAAATACCAGATTAGATAGAAGTGAAAATGTATTCAGAACACAGGAATATACAATTCCATGGCCATTTCCTAGGATTCCCCTTGGGGCAAAGCAATTACCATGTGAAAGCACTGATTGATGTCCTGACTCCGTGCTGACACCTGGAGTCTTGCTGGGAGAACACTGAGGAAGTGGTCATAGGAGGGAGATTATAAGACCATAATAGGAACCAGAGATTTTGAAGAACAATTTCAATATGACATTTTTCAGTTTAAATTTTTGCATTTTTTCCTGCCTAATGTTGTTCTGAAACATAGGTCCCCATGCCCATAGTAACTGCAAGTTCTTTAAGATTTGCCATGAACATCAACTCCAGTAGAAAACAGGCTCTGTATTTTTTCCATCTTGCCTCAACCACTTATCAGTACCTTTTGCCCCTTGTCTAGGTACTGCCCAGAAAGCAAATTCAAGTTTTCAGGAAGGTCCCTACAACTAAAAAAATCATCCCTGATGGTTCTGTTGCGGGGCTTTAGTTCAGCTAAAGATGGGGTTCTTTTTGCCATGGCCATGAAAATTTAGCCTCACAGACAATTTGAATGGTGAAAAACACCAGGTTTTATTGGGTGAAAGGGAAGAAAAGGGAAAAACAAGGCTAGAGTACCTGCTAGAGTGCTTCCTGACTGGCCATTTGAATCCCAGGTTCTACACAGGAAAAAGAGGGGCCAGGCTCCTCTCTGCTGCAAAGGGTACAAACTCCCTGAGGCTCCAACCCAGAGTGCAGGCCAATTGGAGTTTTTCCAGGAACACCCTCCAACCTGGCTGTCACAGTTCTGTCATATATGTTACTTCTAGATCATATAATATGGCTTTGTGAGGGGAAGCTTGACAATAAATTGTCCGATTTTTGTAAACTTCAAAAACTTTTATAGAAATTTTACATTGATTCAAAATTCAAATGTGATGTCACAAAATTCCTCTTAGTGTATTATAGTAGGTAGCTAATCAGACATGAACTAGGCAATAGAGAAACCCCCTCCACCACCCCTTCCACAACCAGAAATGTCAGGTAACCATCAGTTGATGGTCAAGTGGTTATTAACTGTCCATCTAAAATAATAATTGTTCACAGCTGGCACCAGGGAAAAGTTGCCCCCTAATAGATAGGAAAAATCTGAAGCTGGTGATCAGTAGCTTCCCAGTAAGACTTTAGGAGCTGGGTGAGTGGGCTCAGCCATATACAGTCAGTAGGAGGCAAAATGGTAGAGTTTAATCAACATATAAATTCCTAGAGACACTCGGCTGGTAAGGGAAGATTGCCTCAAGGGTATATGTGTACAACTCCAATAAATGCACTGTGCATGCTTCCATCCCAAGTGCTAGCTAGCAGCCACTAAACAGTCCACCCCAAGGGAAGAATCAGGGGGGAAGTAACACAAAATGGCAGAAGTATGCCAACGTATAAAACCTCAAGCCAAAAGGTCAAATTGTGAACTTGATTTTTCAAGTTGCCTTCCTGGTCTTCTTCCACATATACTTTATTTTCTTTTCATTCCTGCTGTTGACAAAAAAGTCAAACTCTGTACGGTATATGATTTATTCTGAGCCAAAAATGAGTGACCACGGCACATGACACAGCCCTCAGCAGCTCCTGAGAACTTGTGCCTGAGATGCAATTTGGTTTTAAACACTTTAGGGAGGCATGAGGCATCAATTAAATACATTTGAGAAATACATTGGTTTGGTCCAGAAAGGCAGGATAATTAGAATCAGGGACTTTCAGGTTATAGGTAAATTTAAATATTGTCTGGTTGACAATTGCTTGAGTTTGTCTAAAGACCGAGGATCAATAGAAAGGACATGTTCAAGTTAAGATAAAAGATTGTGGAGAACAAAGTTCTCTTGAAGTCTCATAGTCGCTGCCCTTAGAGAAAATAGATGGTAAATGTTTCCTAGTCAGATCTTTAAAGGTGCTAGATTCTCAGTTAATATCTTCATGATTGGGAGGGCCTAGAAGAAAAAGACCTAGCTATGGTTAGTAGAGATTCTTCACAGATGCAAAATTTTCCCCACAAACACCAGCTTTGCAGGGCCATTTCAGTATATGGCAAAGAAACATGTTTTGGGGTAAATTATTTTGAGTTTCTTTTTTGTCACATAATGTTATGCCAGAGTCAGACTGGAAAGTAAATCACCGTATATATGGTTTGTAGGGCATAACTTCCCAAACCCCTACATAGGAACTTGGGCAAGATAAGAAAAATCAGAACTTAGTCTTCACTGCTATAAAACTTTTTAATAAACTTTTACTCGTGCTCTAAAACTTGCCTCTGCCTTTTCTTCTGCGTTATGTCCCTCAATCAAATTCTTTCTTCTGAGGAGGCAAGAACTGAGGTTGCTGCAAATCTCTATGGCTTCGCTGTCACTAACAAGTGCACAGGAGATAGGCTAGTTGGGGAACTGTAAAACTCATATGACAGGTCACCTGTGGGTGCTGTTTACCAGTTGGGCACTGCAGGGTCATGTTACAAGGTGGCATAATTGAAGATTAATTTGGCAGTAGTACCTACACATGTATAAAACTCTGAGACAATGAAAACATTTCATAATTTGTTATTATATAACAATATTGGTCCTTAAGCTTTTCAATTTGTAGCAAAATATTTTGTCGAGATTAAGAAAGTATAGATTTTTTATTATTTATTTTTTAGGTAAACTATTATGGAATACTATAGAATAGTTTTTTTTTCATTTACAAAAAGTATTGAAGATAGGAAAGATTCCCATACATCCAGCTTTCTGTATTTTAACATCTTATATTACTATAGCACATGTATCAAAACTAAGGAACCAATATTGAGATATTATTATCTAAACTCCATAGTTTATCCAGATTTCCTTAGTTTTACCACTTTTTCTGTCCCAGGATCGCATCCAAGAAACCACATTAGAGTTACTTGTTGTGTCTTCTTAAGCTTTGACTGTGACTTTCTGTGGCAGGCCAGGTTTCCATTAGCAGCCAGTTTCTCAAAACCCTTCACTACAATTCTGATGAATGCATATGTTAAACATTGAAGAACAGGATAAACTGGTGCCTGAGTACAAGGGCTGAAATGTGAAATTTTTGCATGTGTAAAATTTAACATGCCACATGGGTTTTCTCAGACCCTAAAGTCTGATCAAATAATAAAAGTAGGGCCAGGCACGGTGGCTCACACCTGTAATTCCAGCACTTTGGGAAGTTGAGGGGGATGAATCATCTGACGTCAAAAGTTTGAGACCAGCTTGGCCAAACTGGTGAAAGCCCATCTTTACTAAAAATACAAAAATTAGTTGGGCATGGTGGAGGGCAACTGTAATTCCAGCTACTCAGAAGGCTGAGGCAGGAGAATTGCTTGTACCCAGGAAGAGGAGATTGTGTTGAGCACAGATCATGACATTGCACTCTGGCCTTGGTGGCAAGAGTAAAACTCTGTCTCAAAAGAAAAAGAAAGAAAGAAAAGAAAAAGAATAATAAAAGGATTTTTTCACATACACGTAGTAAAACATCCCACTTATGGTTAAGAAAGTTTCTGCGGCTATAGAGAAAGCTTCCAGACTCTAGACATTAAAGATTAGATATAGGATGAATGAAACACTTTAGGTACACTGCCACATAGAGCTTAAAATGTATATATGCACTGAAGAAAAACATAACATTGAGTTGGTCTGGTGAGTTACTCTGAACTTCTCCCTGTAACCAGTTGCAGAAATAAACTCCCTTCTTTTTCAGTCTATCTGCATGTTGTTACTGGACCAAGAGAACAAGCAGCCCAAGCTAGTTCATCTGGGAACAATTTCCTCAGCCTTTCCTTGTTTTTCATGATGTTGATTGTTTTGAAGAGCAATGGTCAGATTTTTTTTGGGATGTTTTATCCCTCAACTGGAGATTTGTTTGAAGTTTTTCTTATTATTACACTGGAGTTATGGATTTTTTTAATGAAGACCACAGAACTAGTGTCAATCTTGTTATATCATATGTAGACACATGCTATCTTAACCTTAATCACCTGGCAGATGTATTAATAGTCTTTGTCCTGTTTTTCCACTCTAAAACTATACCCCACCCTTGTCATAATCCTGCAAAAGCAGGAGAAAATCTTATCAAATTTGTTTTGAAGGATAAACTGATAACAACACATATGCCAAGAGGTTATGAAATGTTTTACTACATACTTGAGGTTTCTAGCGAAAACTGAGGTCAATCAAGCAAGATCAAAATGGCTTGAGAGAGCAACAAAAGGAGACTGGCTGGGTGGGGGGTTTATTGTGGTTAGGGTGAGGACAAAAATCAGCCCCAGTAGGAGGGTCTTACGTGGTTTAAAACCTCTGTCTGCATTTAGGAGAGAGCAATTGAGACTATTTTTATCAGATTGCCCATGTCTGGGATTCAAGGAAAAGAGGGAGGAGTGAGGCTTAAAATCTGTCAACAATCAAACATCAAAAAAATGGCATCATAGTCCCCATCACACCCACTTTCCACACTATGATTTGGAAGGTAATAAATATATGAAGTTCACACTTAAGAGTTGAAAGCATCCACTTCATTGGTGGGAGTTGGTTGAGATTATCTACATAAATTATTTGAAATTCTTCTGCACAGGAAATATGTCCATTTATTTATCCAAACATTTATTTATATCAGCTCAGATCCATGAGTATTTATACATGGATCATGGTTATTTCTACTTTGGTTTATAATCCAATGGAAAATATTAATTTTTTTGCCAAAGTTGTTCCAGTTTTTGGCCATTGGGAGCTCTTTAACTTGGCTGCCTTGTCTCTTTGACATACCCCCATAGGCTTTTTTTTTCTTTTTCTTTTAAATGCTTTCTTTCTCTGTGGCACTATAATTATGCTCTAGACTCATCATATATATTCCCTGCCCAGCCCCAGAGCCAGCCAATTCTCCAGGGAGTTCTATTTTATTTTATTGGGGTATGAAAATAGAAACTAAGATTGAAATGAGTATTATTTATTTATTTTTAATCCCAAATTTACTGAAGATGAAACAAGTTCCACAGGGCTTTGTTAGTGGAAAAACAGCCTCTTGTTATGAGGTGGGAGAATTAACATTCCAAATGATGAGAGTGAAAACAATTCAGAGGAAATGAAGACCACAAGATTTCTTCCCGGTTATTTTGCCGTATGACCTCTCATATATTGAGCTGAGTTTTATACTCATAATTGATGGTGAAGTACAAAGCCACACGGTGTAGAAATGTACTGGCTAATAAGCCAACAAGACCTTCGAAGTGAAAGTGGCATTTATAAGCAAAACAAAGAAATTCACTTAGAGCAAAGCAAATATTTGAAAGAAATAATAAGGAATTAAAAGGAAGACAAAAGTAAATATTCAGTATTTCAGATAGAAACACAGTGACTTTTAGGCTTTTTATGAAGTATCAACTGTATAAAAGTTGCTGAAATCTTCTTAGTGAAAGGCTATATCAAATGTATTTGCTTAGAGATTTTTTAATGAATCATAACAAGGTAGCTCAAATACAAATTTATGGTGATACCATACATATCTAGGAAGTGGTTAATGAAATGGAAGATGAATGCATAAAACAAAGTAAAAATTTTTCATGGCAACTTGATGAAAGCACAAATATCATTAATATGGAAACTTGTTCAGTGTGTGTTGTCTTTGAACAGAGTAGTGATATGGAAAATTATCTTATGAAGCTTAATTTACAACAAATCAACAAGTTCTGAAATGTGTTCAACTATGAAGGACTGCAGTGTTAACAAACATGATTTGGATTTTAAGATCTGAATAAGAGTGGGTTTTGATTTCAGGACTTTATTATATTAAATTATATATTTTATATACATAATTACTTATGTGTTAAATATATTTAATTTCAGGATTTTATTATATTAAAAAATGAAAATTAAAAGCTCTTTTTTATTTGGAAGACCTCCAGAAAAAAAATAAAGTTTATAAATATTGATTCTTACAAACAAAACTACTTAAAAATAAAATCAAAAAATAAATTCGGGTGTAATGGTCTCTGATGGAGTGCTAAAGATTAGATATTGTGCTAAAATGTAAACCAATACACTGCTTCATTTGGGTAGAAAAATTTGCCAAGAAAAATAACAAGTTAGTTAAATTGAACAATGTACTGGGTGAGGTAGTGAAAAACGTGATATACTAAACAACAATTAAAAGCTCGATTTGAGATATGACACTACTTATTTTAATATGTGGAAGTTTATCACAGACAATGGTTATTGCACATTTAGTTAATTATCAATGGGAAAAACTCTGTCATAAAAGTTTCAAGAACAGAAGAAACTCTTAGAGGTTAGAGAGGTAATTCAAACTCAACTTCGCCTTTGTCTGATCTCTGTAATGATTTTTATAATCTTAATACTTCAATGAAAGGAAGAAATGCAACATATTATTGAATAGTGACATAACATCAAAGGGCAAAAAGTAGTTATAAGTTTGGAAGTAAAATATATGACACAATTCCATAAATTAATCACACATTAATGAAGTAGTTGATGATCTCTGCATAGCTGCGTAATGTTATTTCCTAAGACTTTACAAGATTAACATGACAGTTTACATTATTTTCAATCAAAAGAAGGCTTACGTATATGAAATTTATGCATACCAAATTAATTTATTTCATCAAATGAATAATTTAAATTATAACTGTGTAGAATAAATGATTGGAACTGCTTACTGAAAAATAATTAAAGATGAAACTTGAAAATACAGCATTATTAAATAGAATAAGCCAGACACAGAAAGAAAAATATTTTAACTGCTCCTGTCATAAAAATATAACTATGTGAGGTGATAGGTATGCTTACTTGCTTCACTACAGTAACCATTTTACTACAATATGTATTCTAAAACATCATGTTGTAAACCTCAAATATAAACAATACAATTTATTTCAAACAAGAAAAATACAGATTTTTTTTCCTTCATTTTGAATAAAATTTTAAAATGATTAACTTGAGGCTGCTAAGATTGTCTTTAATATCTGTTCACATTTCTGTTAAGATGCTTTGGAAAGACTACATTCTGTATTGTGAGTATTACTAAAACCATCCTACAAAATTCAGCCATTCTGTTCCCCTTAAAATAGCATTATTATCAATCCAACCTACACCAAATAAGCTGGCAAGCAAGAAGCAAATTCACTTGTTACACTAAAAATTAATATACTGACACATACAATGTTTGTTTAAAGTTTCCCCATAAGTTTTTATGTGGCCCCTGCATTTCATCCATAATTTTGTTGTTAAATTATGATTACAGAATGAAAAGAACAAGTTATGAGTTTAATAGTAATTTTCTGTATTAAGAGCAATACACACATTTTCAGTGAACAGTGTAAACAGATTTGAATTATTTTCTTTTTTCCTATGATTGTTTTGCCTGTATTTATTGAAACAGATGTCATATCTATTTAGTATAATATTTAAAAGGACTTGTATTTGTATATAATTTTCTTTCTTCTAAAAATTTATTTTTATTGTGGTTTTACAAAAGTCTTTAAAAAAAAGTAAAATTAAAAATGATCCTTTACCCAGGATAATTTTGAATATCTCGTCTAGAATTTCTTAGTCTTTCTCCATCACTGGCCCTGAGCTGGGGAGGTATTGTAAGCAGACTCTGGGATAATGCTCCAATTCTCCCTGTGTCCTGCTATTCACACCCTTTTGGCATCACCTTCTCTGAGTATGAGCTGCACTCATTGATCCTTTCTAACATACAGAATATTACAGAAGGGATAGAATTTCAGTCCCAAGATTTGCTAACATTGTGGCTTCCTTCTTGGGCTCCTTTGGCTCCTTGTTGCTGGCTCTGAGGGAAGCCAGCTGCCATGTCCCTCACTGATGTGAGGTATCCTGTGGAAAGGTACTCTAAAGCCTACCAATGGTTGTATGAGTTAGCTCAGAAGGAGATCTTATCAAAGTTGAAAATATCAAAGATTTTGGGCTCTTTTACCATTATGGTAGATGATTAGAACTGCTCTCCTCTACTGCTAAGTATGCCAAAACAACAATCTCCTTATACTATATGCTTTTTACTTTTAATTCCTTATTTTCATCTTAAAACAGGAAAGATCTCATTACTTTTGTGGGTGATAATGACTGTCTTCTTGCATCATTTACAAATGGCAAAGAGGTAAAGCAGGCATGAAAATATCCTCAAGATAAATTAGGAGAATATTTCTGAAATGTTCTTTTTTGGGAAAACAAGACACTGATTCTACAACTTTAACAAATATAAAAGATAAAATTTCAAAGTTAGAAAAAAATGTTTTCTTGTTACACCATATCATCTTTTACAGAAATTCCTCTGCTAAGCAGTTTTATGCATTCTGAATTTATCTGAGTTAATTTTCAGGAAGGGGGATGAGGCCTGTTATTTTTATTCTACTATAAAAATATAGAGATGAAGGAAAGAATAAAAATATAAGACTTTTTGGAATTTCAGTTAAAAATATTTGATATGGGAATAATTGAAATATTAACACCGTAATTTTTTTAAAGCACACAAAAAATTACTTATTTCTTTAACAAATAATGGTCAGACAACTAGACAACTGGACCAATATTGGAATAAGTTAAGAAACTCAAGGGTTTTCTAAATAATGTACCTTTTTTCTCACGAATTTTTCATAAAATTATATTTTTAAATCTTCTCAGACATATCATGCTGAACTCAATTACATTATAAGATATACTCTGTATTTGTTTTCAAATTTGCATATATTTTTGAGATTATCAACATGACAAACTACTTACTTTGGCAATGTTTTATAAAGTAAACCTTTTTTGAATGTGACTTTAATTTCTCAATATGTCAGCAAAACTGATACATTAGGATTGACACTCCTTAGAGAGCATTCTCTCTTTTACAAGACGAGGCTTTTCTCTAGTTAGAACTTATTTGTTAAGGTTACAAAATTATCTCACTGTTTGCCATTAAAGCATTATGTCCAAATTCTCTATTATTTTTATAGTTATCCAAGATGTATTGAAGAAAGAGAATTATTTCAAGTTGCTGCTATTCTAATTTTTCTAGACCTAAATGTAGTTCAAGAAGTCAATTTGAATAATGGCAGAGCTAAGAACAGAATATTCCTGTGAAGTCAGGCATGAATCAAAGTCTGTATTTGAATAACTCTTCCTTCTTTTTGCTGCTTCATCTGACTTCTCCATCATGCATGTTATAAATATAAGAATATGACCTGAATTCTTTTATTTTCAAATATTTATTTTCTGAGCCAATCCAAGTAACTTCAAAAAATATTTTTCCTAATTGCTTCAGATTACATGCATCTATGCCTTCTTAACTTCAATATTAGTAGCAATTCAAGATGAAGAATATTATACTACATTTATATATTAATTTATCCTTTCATTTAGCTAATATTTTTTGAATGCTAATCATTATTCCTTAAAATGATAGTATTTGTCTCATGAGGGATTTGGAAATGGATAAATCAGTGAGAGGTAGAGTTTATTTTTAAATTTTCATTTCCAAATGAGTCTTCAAAGAGAGTTTTCTAATCCTGATAAAATAGAAATTTGATAGTTGCCAGGGTATACATATGTCCCCCTAAAAACGCGTATGTTGAAAATGTAGTTCCCAATACAACGTTGTTAGGATATGGGGCCTAATCAGTACTGAACAGGCTGTGAGGGCAGAGTGAATGGATTAATGCTGTTATCGTGAAAGTGAGTCTGTAATTGCTGGAGCGGTCTCCCTTTTGTCTCTCTCACCCTCCACCATGAGGTGACACAATAAGAAGGCCCTACCAAATGACAGTACCTAGATCTGAAACTTCCCAGCTTCCAGAAGTATAAGCCAATAAATGTGTGTGTTATAAATCACCCAGTAACAGACATTTTGTTATAACATCATAATACCAATAAGACAATAGTCAAATACCAATTCGTGAATATCTACTAATTACCTGCTACTGTGCTTAATATGAATTATTGAAAATAGTCTGGGAATATTCTAGTGCTCTCGGTATGCATAAAAATTAAAACACATAACAAAAATAATACAAGGTATAATTTTAGGATCTTAAAATATCTTTTTGCCAGAGTTTGAGCCAAAAGTTAGAAGCTTTTTATTAATTCTGTGTGAAACATCAATATAGCAAGAGATCACAGAATGAAAAACTGAGTCGAAGAGTTGATTCATGTATTTTAAAGCTCAGGTGGATCTTTCAAGATTAGACTGCTAGTCCTGATAAAATGTGAACTCAGGAAAGCCTTTCTACTTTGAAACCCAGAAAGACCAGGAATTTGATCCTTAATATTGATGTAATTTCTGTGAAATTTATAATGAATTAAATTGAGGTTAGACACTTTAGATAAAATATCTAAAGATCATTAATAGTACTACATGTCTCCAAAAGTCTCTCAAAAATGCCTGCCAGTCAATACAAAAGGATTTTTTTTCCTTTGAAATCCATGATTCTAGCGGCTTTTCAATTTTGGTTTGGTTCCTGATTGAAAAAAGATGAAGAAAATTCTTGATAGTTTTCTGAGACATATAATATTAAATATAGTTAGGTAAACAATAATTTATTATCCCTTCCTTTTGATAGACATGTATAATTGTTTTCTTTTTCCCTTTCTCTTTCTGTCTCTCTTTCTCACACACACACACAAGCACACCTAGCGAGTTTTGAAATTGATTATTCATTGATTGATTTAATATGGAGGTTGTGGTTATTTCTATAAATATGTAAATTAGGAAAACACAGTTATCCTTAGGTATTCATGAGGGATTTTTTCCAGGACTGTCTGGAAATAATACAAAATGTAGGATTTTCTAAATGACTGTATTTCTCAAGTCATTGTTATGACAGCAAAAGAAAAGAAAAGGAGACGGTTATGGCAGGAACATTTTCCAGGTGACCTTAAATCAAAGTTTCCCCCCTTTCTGATTTGTAGGTCTCAGAAATACCTGTGGAATGTGATAGGAATGCAACATCCTGAGATAAAAGAGGGACTAACCAGAAGATCCTGTGGGCTCTGTTCCCATCCTCTCCACAGAACAAGATGTCCATCCGTGTTTAAACTAGAGATATATTAAGCTGGGGTGTGCTGCCTTCGGGGGTCCCTTAGCTGTGATGCAAGTGGGAATTTTACAAACAAGATTCCATCAGTTCCAGGCCACTTTTCTGAGCTTTGCGAGTTAGCTCTCAATCATTTCTTGGTTGATGTTGTCCCTGGCTGCCTATCTGTAGGTAAGACATCTTCTTCATATAAGTTGTCTATGTAGCTTATATTCTGTCTCACTGTTCCATACCAAGATGGCGATCAGTGCAATGAACTAGCTTCACATTTACGGGATAAAGGAGATTCAATGCACTTCCCAAACCTGTATAAGATGTTGAACTTAATGGCACATGAGCAATGATTAACTTGTACACTTAACCTCTAATCTGGAATAATACGTATTCTGAGAAAATAATAGCCCGAATGATCCTCTTTTCTCTCAAATTTCTGCCATAACCCAACCACTCAAGTGATTTTCACAATTAGTAGAGTACAGAAATGCCTCTGATGTCTTGAGAAGTTAGTGTGGGAAGGGTAGGTTGAGAGCAATTTTGCTTAAGGCAAGCCTAAGAATCCAGACTTTGGGTAGGAGTTTGCCTTTCCAGAGTTCTGCAGTTGCCTAGGAGAGACCCAGGATAAGAGAGGTTTGATGGCAAAGCTTTTTTTCCATATAGTCCCCTTCAGGGCAGAAGTGTGTAGTAGCCTGGTCAGATTGTTGTTCCCAGGAATAACACAGGGAGAGGGTTGAGTGATGATCTGAGGTTGTGTCACATCATCTGTACTTGACAAATTAGAAGTTTCCCTCACCAAAAGGAATATCTCCGGCATGCTACTGCAGTCATTGCTAGTTCATTACAGTATTTTCATCACTTGTCTGTCCTCTATTACTAGAGAGAACTCAGCAGTCTAAATCGCACAGATGCTCAATCCTATACCTGCTGATATAAGCAAGCAAAGACAGATCACAAATTACTCAAAGGGCACAGTAAGTTGAGGCAAGAAGACTGGGCCAAATTATTGCTCTTGCCAAGTACTTCAAATAAGGGCACCCTGGTCAATTTTGCATAAATAAAGTAATAGTTCAACAATTAGGAAGAAATAACTGGCTCTCAAAAGTCAAGGTCAGCACAGATACGGTGTTTATAAAGGAGAATAATTTAAGATGAGTCTCTATATTTCATAACACACCTAAATAACCATTCCTTATATCCTGCATGGAGAAATCTAACTTAAAATGCAGGAGTTTACCTAGACCTATAGGTATGTGAAACTAGGTTAAGATAAAATCAAGGATAAAGAGAATAGAGGTGGTAGTTGGTGTATTAATACTATGAAAAAGATAAATTTGTTTATTTTCCCGTTTAAAGCCTTTTTCTCTCTGTGTACATAAGAATATATATACATATATATTTAATAGAATATTACCACTGAGATGATAATTTTATTGCTGATATGGTTTGGCTGTGTAGCCACCCAAATCTGAACTGAATTGTATCTCCCAGAATTGTATCGGATGGACCCAGTGGGAAGTAATTGAATCACAGGGGCTGGTCTTTCCCATGCTATTCTCATGATAGTGAGTAAGTCTCACATGATCTGATGGGTTTATCAAGGGTTTCCACTTTTGCTTCTTCTTCATTTTCTCTTGCTGATGTCATGTAAGTGCCTTTTGCCTCCTGACATGATTCTAAGGCCCCCCCAGCCACAAGGAACTATAAGTCCAATTAAACCTCTTTTTCTTCCCAGTCTTGGGTATGTCTTTATCAGCAACATGAAAATGAACTATGTCAGAAAAGAAAAACCCACTTTCTGAAGAGAAATTCAAGCTGGCTACACAGACTTGCATGTAGAGGAGCTGACTGATAATTCCCAAGACAATGGGGAAAATGTCTCCAAAGCATGTCAGTGGTCTTCACGGCAGCCCCTCGCTTCACAGGCCTGGAGGTCTGGGAGGAAATGGTTTTGTGGGCTGTGCCCAGGGATCCTGTGCTCTGTGTAGCCTAGGAACTTGGTGCCCTGCATCCCAGCTGCTCCAGCCATGACTGAAAGGGGCCAATGTAGAGCTCAGGCTGAGACTTCAGAGGGTGCAAGCCCCAAGCCTTGGCAGCTTCTACATGGTGTTGAGTCAAGAATTGGGGTTTGGAAACCTCTCTGCCTGTAAAGTCAAGAATTGGGGTTTGGGAACCTCTGTCTAGATTTCAGAACATGTATGAAAATGCCTGGATCCAAGGCAGAAGTTTGCTGCAGGGGTGGGGCACTCAGAGAGAACATCTGCTAGGGCAGTGCAGAAAGGAAATGTGGAGTAGGAGCCCCCACACAGAGTCCTTACCTAGTGGAGCTGTGGCACCATCTAATACAGCTGTGAGAAGAGGGCCACATGGGAGGGCAGATATCCATTCTATATGCTAATTTCCTTTCCTTTGGATATATAACTAGTGGTCAGATTGTTGGATCACATAGCAGTTCTTTATTTTTAGTGTTTTTTTTTTTTTTGGTAACTTAATACTCTTTTCTATAATGGCTTTACTAATTTAAGTTCCCAGCAACAGTGTGTAAAGGTTTGCTTTTCTCTACATCATCATCAACAAGCGTTATATTTTGTCTTTTCGATAATAGCCATTCTAACTGGATTGAGTATTTGGATATTTATTTGTATTTCACTGATGATTATTTATGTGCAGAATTTTTTATATACTTTTTGGTCTTTTATATATTTTCTTTTTCGAAATGTCTATTAAGGTCCTTTTTCCATTTTTTTTAACTGAATAATTTGTTTTGTGCTATTGAATTTAGTTTTTTATATATTCTGGATATTTTTTTTTTTTTA
>PVKV010002065.1:82424-93201 GCA_004027835.1 Alouatta palliata
AAGCAGTTCTCCTGCCTCAGCCTCCCGAGTAGCTGGGACTACAGGCACGTGCCACCATGCCCAGCTAATTTTTGTATTTTTAGTAGAGACGGGGTTTCACCATGTTGACCAGGATGGTCTCGATCTCTTGACCTCGTGATCCACCCGCCTCGGCCTCCCAAAGTGCTGGGATTACAGGCGTGAGCCACCGCGCCTGGCTATTCTGGACATTAATCCTTTGTCAGATATATGCAAATTGACAAGAGGTTAATATCCAGAATATAGGTTTGCAAATATTTTATCCCATTCTGTGTGGTGTGTTGTCTCTTAATTTTTTAATTGCTTCCTTTCCTATGCAGAAGTTTTTTAGTTTGAAGTAAACCCATTTGTCTATTTTTGCTTTTGGTGCCTGTGTTTTTAAGATCTTATCCAAAAAAATCACTGCTTCATATGGAACCTAAAGACAGCCTGCATAGCCAAGACAATTGTAAGCAAAAATAACAAAGCTGGAGGCATAATCTACTAGACTTCAAATTACACTACAAGGCTATAGCAATCAAAACAGCATGGTACTGGTACCAAAACAGAAATATAGACCAATGGAACAGAACGGAGGTCTTGAAAGTGACACCACACATCTACAGCCATGTGATCTTTGACAAAACTGACAAAAACAAGCAATGGGGAAAGGATTCCTTGTTCAATAAATGGTGTTGGGAAAACTGCCTAGCCAAGTGCAGAAAGATGAAACTGCATCCCTTCCTTACACCTTACACTAATATTAACTCCAAATGGATTAAAGATTTAAACATAAGACCTAACACCATAAAAACCTTAGAGGAAAACTTAGGCAATACTATTGAGGACATAGGCATCGGCAAGGATTTCATGACTAAAACACCAAAATGGCAACAAAAGCCAAAATAGACAAATGGGATCTAATTAAAGAGTTTCTGCACAGTGAAAGAAACAATCATTAGAGTGAACTGGCAACCAACAGAATGGGACAAAATTTTTGCCATCTACCCATCTGACAAAGGGCTAATATCCAGAATCTACAAAGAACTAAAGTAGATTTACAAAAAAATCCAAAAAACAAAAACACAACCCCATCAAAAAGTGGGCAAAGGATATGAACAGACACTTTTCAAAAGAAGGCATTTATGTGGCCAACAAACATATGAAAAAATTCTCATCATCATTAGTCATTAGAGAAATGCAAATCAAAACCACATTGAGATGCCATCTCATGCCAGTTAGAATAGCAATCATTAATCTGGAGACAACAGATGCTGAAGAGGATGTGGAGAAAAAGGAACACTTTTACACTGTTGGTGGGAGTGTAAATTAGTTCAACCATTGTGGAAGAGAGTGTGGAGATTCCTCAAGGATTTAGAAATAGAAATTCCATTTAACCCAGCAATCAAATTACTGTGTATATACCCAAAGGATTATAAATTGTTCTATTATAAAGACATATGCACATGTATGTTCGTTGCAGTGCTGTTTACAATAGCAAAGACCTGGAACAAACCCAAAATCCCATCAATGATAGACTGGACAAAGAAAACGTGGCAGATATACATCATGGAATACTATGCAGCCATAAGAAATGAGGAGTTCGTGTCCTTTGTAGGGACATAGATGACTCTGGAAGCCATCATTCTCAGCAAACTGACACAAGAACAGAAAACTAAATACCGCATGTTCTCACTCACAGGCAGATGTTAAACAATGAGAACATGTGGGCACAGGGAGGGGATCATCACACACTGGGGTAGGTTGGGGGGTGGGGCTAGGGGAGGGAGAGCAGGGGTCAGGGAGGCTGGGGAGAGAAAACACTGGGAGAAATGCCTGATGTAGGTGATCAGGGGACGGACACTGCAAACTGCCCTGGCATGTATGTACCTACGCAACAACCCTGCGGGATGTGCACATGTTCTCCAGAGCTTAAAGTACAATAAAAAAAAAGTAAATAAATATAAATAAATAAATAAAACATAAGTAAAATATAAGCTAGATATGATATGAATATAAAATAAGCAATACTGTAAAAATAATTTTTATTACTTATAATGTGATATTTTTACCTGCCATAACTGAAAAGAAATCTGAACAAAATACGTAGACACTAATGGAAAAAAAAATCATTGCCCAGTTCAATGTCATGAACCATTTGTCCTGTTTTCTTCTAGTAGTTTCATAGGTTTGGGTTTTACATTTAAGTCTTTCATCCATTTTGAGTTAACTTTTTTATGATGAAAAATAGGAGCCTAGTTTCATTCTTTTATATGTGGATACCCAAACTTCCCAAAACCATTTATTAAAGAGACTCATTTCCCCAGTGTGTTCCTTACAAACCTTATCAAAAATTGCATCCACTTTTCATATCCACTCTTCAAAAGATAATCTATAATATTGAGTCAATGTTGCTGTTAGAATGCAGTGGCAATTCTACTTAAAAGTTTGTTGGGCTGAAGGAAAAGTTTATCCTGTTTCATTTCTCCAACTTTACACTGATAAAAGATCTATTTGTCTCCTTTATCTCTCCCTAAGCTTTCTGTGAAACATGAGATTTGTTTCAAAGTGAGACTGTAAATAAGTACAGTGAAGCCCTTCGAATATACTTAAGATGTTTTATATTGAAGAATAAAGACTGGGCTGCAATTTAATTGGTGTGCCAATCTTGATTAGAAACACAATTGTTCTAAAATGGAACTCTTAAAGGCCAGATAACATTTATTTTATGAGTTGTTTGTGATTCAATGACTTGAAGAAAATGAAGTTAAGCCATCTGATTACACATGAAAGTTCAAGCATTGAAGTTTCTTGCTGATATGATTAAATATATTATTTCTCAAAATATTAAAATTACAAATGTAAGCTAACTGTGGTCAAACCATTTGGAATTCCTTTCAATCAAAGCAAGATCGTTTTTTTTTTTTAAATATAATATATATGTTTATAATTCCAGGCCCCCCAAAGCAATCATGGTAGTTAAGAGCAGAGTTTTGAGTCATCAGGATAGAGGCCAACTGTAAGCATCTCCAGTGAGACGGAATGAGGAAACTGGCATCAGAACCCACGGTGACGTGACAAGCACCTTGCAAGCGTCTCGGAATCAGGCCAGGTGGCCCCTTGGGCTCCGTGGAGTGGCTGTGGCACCACCTCTGGCTGGCAGGGAAGGCGGCCTGGCAGGGAGCAGCCGTTCCTCCCTCACAGGCCTCACTCCTGCCTGCCCATCCGGCACGGCAGGGGGGACCGGGGCACCCACCCTCACCCCTGTGGGCTCCACTCGCCTGGCTTCCTGCCTGCAGCTGACTAGAATTCCATCCATGAGAAACACCTGAACGTCACTGAAAAAGAACTTGGTTTAAGTGCCAGTTTCTTCAAGAACCTGATATTTCGGTTACAAATCATTGAAGTTCCTTTTTAAAAAGAAAATTCGACTCCCCGTAATCAACTAGTTTATGTGAAGAAAAGGCATTGTTAACAATGGTTCAAAACCGTTCCTGCAACACTGAGGCGTCCTCAGTCCCGCTTCTAGCTGGCGAAGGCCTTGCTGGCATTGTCCTTGCCTCTGAACCTCCTCTTCCCGCGTGTGAACGGGATGTACCGGTACTTAATCATGTGCTTGATCTGCCTCTTCATCGTGATGCAGAAAAGCATGATGAAGTACATCACCAGGATCGGCCAGAACACCGGGACGTTGAAGGCGTCGAAGAAGGTACACACCATAGCCACGAGGACGCCTTTGGTAGCCGCGTGCCAAAATTTAAACTCTGGAAGCCTTCGAATGAAGGGGAGAAATTTCTCGTTCTGTTTGGTTGGTAGTGAAGGGCCGTCATCTGAGTCTTCCATTAAGGAAGGATACACTTTGGGAGAAAGAAAAGCTATGAAAAGGTTTAGATGGTAGATTCCCAAGGCATAAGTCACAATGTTACCACCCCTGCAGCAGGTAAACTCGAATCATGCAGACAAAGCTCAGGCCCAGTGTCACAACCCATCGCACGGCCGTGTAAGGTGTGGACTTGTCTAGCCAGGACTGATAAATCTGTCCAAGTCTCGTGAAAAATCTGTACACCACCGAAGGCCTCCCATGGACGGACTCTCCCACACTGTCCCCTTCAGACATTCTGTAACTGGACGCCGGATGGGGAGAGGGCACATCCCCACTCGAATCCAGCCCAACTCAGAGCGCTGTGTGTCGGCAACTGTGCGCTTCCCCTGATGCCCGAGACACCGCCCGGGTGGGGGAGGGCAGCAGCCCCCGCCTGGCCCCTCCCCCACTCCCCCACCCCTCGAGAGCCGGAGGACTCGGCCTGCACCTCCGGACCCCTCTCCGCCGCCACCCCCCAGGCCCCTGTTCCCGGGGCCCGCCCCGAGGCGCGACCCGTACCCCCCAGGGCCGCGGGTAGGGGACAGGGTCCCCGCGGCCACTCGGGCCCCGACGGCCCTCCCCACCCGGGCCTCAGCGCGGTCCAGCCCGCCCGCGGCCTTGATAGCCGGAAAAGAGCGGAGGCGGCGCTGCCCGGCCGTTCCCGCGCCACGCAGCCCTTCCCGGCACCTCGCAGCTCCGCTGTGGCCGAGCCGCGGTCTCCCTTACGGCCGCGGGAAGGAGGACCGCGGGGTAGGGGCGGCCGCCGGCGCTGCGCTCGGGCTCCGGGACAAGATCATTTTTAAAACAAAATAAGAATTAAAAATTACATACAAAATGATATAAATGAAATAAAGCCATAGAAACAAATACAAACAAAAGAAATACAAACAGTTGGAAGAGGGACAATACAAATTAGTGTTAACTAGATGTGAACCTGTTAACAGTGGTCCAAAGCACAGAATTAGTTATTTAAATAAAGACTACAGAGGTAAACATTCATTAGAAATATATAATAATTAATGAGATTACAAATGCATGTAATCTGGTGTTCTAATAATGGAATCAAGTCATGAGAATAAACAAACCAGGAGTACAGCAGATATCTATATCTATATACACACACATGCACATATATATATATATATATATATATATGATTGTATGCTATTCTATATATAGATAATCGTACTTCCTATCAGTTTATTTGGCTCGTAAGGAAAGACTAAAGGATAAATGAACATTTTGATATTTAAAAATAGTAACAGAATTTAATGTGCTGGATAATGCATAACTTTACTTATTGTTGGGATAAAACTGTTTTCTGCTCCAAAAAATGTGAATTCCAGAATTACTACTTACCCTCCTCTTCCTGATCTAATATCACATAATCCCATGACTGTGATCCCAGATGGTTCTTCTTTTTAGAAGAACCATCACTGAATATGTCTGAGATATATTCTGAATAACTGAACATGTCTCAGAAAAAAAAAAAAAGAGAGACAGAGAGTGCAACTAGGATGGATTTAAATCACATTATTTTAGTGAAATAAGCCTGGCACAGAATGGTATATACTACATGATTTCAAAAGTAGTTTATGGTGGCAAAATAAGAAAAATAGCTGTTTTTGGGAAAGATGAGGCACACTGAAATAGGCACACTGAATACTTTTTGGAGTGAGAGAAATGTTTTCAATTTTGTTTGGCCTGGTGGCTATCCCAGTTCACAGATTTGTCATAACTGCTGACTCAAACAGTACTTAAAAAAATCATTGCAACAATTTATTCTATGTAAATCATACCTCAATAACTAAAAATAAACAAATATTGGAGGACAAAGTGACATGAGAAGAAAATCATAATAAATATTGTTTATCTAGGATTCCTGGATTTAAAACAGGATCTATGGATAGTCTTCAACTCTGTAAACATAATGCAAAATGTTATATCTTGGGGAGATAAAAATGTGCCTTTTCTTAAGCATGGGAGTTATCACAGGATTATCCAAAAGGTTTGTGAAATCTCCAACAAATATAAAATTCTTGGTTAAACCCCTAAATTTACAAATAGGAAGCCATTTTCTCAAGGACACATGATTTATTAGCTTGTGTTCTATCATATTTTCCTAATTAGTTCCATTTATTGCATTACCAAACAAACCTCATGTGCAAGCCTCTGAAAAATGGTACTCATGATTTTTCAACTTTATGTGTTAGAAAATAATTTGTGTATTACAAATTGGTTTTAAAACACAAACAATGGTGGCCTAAATTAAAATCTGAATAGTGAAAAATAAAGTGGAATGGATAAAACTTGTACTGCTAAAAGGGTAAACTTAAAAACCAGAGTTTATTTTTAGTATAAACAACACAATTATTTTTTGTATGTTGATTTTGTTTCCTGAAATTTTACTAGATAAACTTAACCAAGACCATGAAAGACTTATTCACTGAAAACTACAACACATTGATGAAAGAAATTAAAGACACAAATAAATGAAAGATATTTTGTTTATAAATTGGAAGACTTAATATTGTTTAAATGTCTGTACTACACAAAAAGTGATCTGCATATTCAATGCTACTCTCATCAAAATCCCAAAGGTATTTCTTACAGAAATAGAAAAAAATCAATCCTAAAAATTCATATGGAACAATGAAAATCTAGACCAGTTAAAGTGCACTTGGGAAAGAAAAGCTATAAGCATCACACTTCCTGATTTCAGAATACAGTACAAAGTTACAGTAATTAAAACAATATGATGCTAGCATAAAGACAGACATAGTGACCAGTGGAAACAGAGAGGCCAAAAATAAACCCACAGATTTACAGATCAATGAATATAGGAAAGGTGGCACACATATACAATAGAATATTATTCAACATGGAAAACAAAGAAAATTTTCTACTATTTGAGACGACATGGTGGATCTGGAAGAAATTTTGTTAAGTGAAATGTCAGTCACCAACGGACGAATACTACATAATTACACTTATGTGAGGTATCTAAATGCTTAAATTTATGGAAAAAGAAAATAGAACGGTGATTGACAGGATACTGGGAGGGGAAAATGGGGAGTTGTTGAAAGGGTGTAAATTACACATCTGCAAGATGAATAAATTCTAGATATTTGCTGTGTAACACAATACAGTTAACAATACAGTGTTATGCACTTACCATTTGATAAGAGAGTAGATTTTATGTTAAGTGTTCTTATTCCAAAAAAAAAAAAGCAAAGGGACACAAGAAAACCTTTAGAGGTGATGACTATGTGTATTTCCTTGATTATGGCAATTGTATCACAGGTGCATGAATATGTCCAGAGTCATCAAATTGTATACATTAAAATATGTAGGTTTTTGCATATCAGTTATAGAGCAATAAAGCTGTAATAAAAGCTAGAGTTTAAATATTATGAGTCAAATTGAGTGAGAATATTAGAAAGTTTATGTATTTCAGAATCTTATATCCTTGACAATGGCAATTACATTTAGTCTCTGTGAGGGCAGTCAAGATTAAGAAAATCTGTCTTTCAAGGTCCTGGTACAAACGAAAACACTCCCAAAATATAATCTGTATTTGGGAGCAAGTATGCTGTGGTCAGAGCTGTTAACATCTCAATATAACAGAAGCGGATTCTCACCAGCATATTTTCACAGCTTAATAAATCAAAGCACCTAATGAAAACATTTCATGCAGAGATCAGACAACCAAACCAGTCATGCTGCAACGCTTTCTCTGTTCACCTGTGCTATAAACACTAAAACCAAAGGATTTTTAGCTCCAGTGGATGATTTCACAATAGTGTCACAATTCATGTTGGAAAAATCACCAGAGTATTGCTTGAACTAGCAATTCTACCATAGGAAAAACTTGCCATTTCATCTTTTTCAAAAGAAAATATATGTTATTTATTGATCTCAATTTTTTCCCTTCATATTTTTTTTTTTCCTGGAATGTTTTGATTCTCTGAATAGAATTCTAGAGAGGTTTGTGCAACAAAATTACTTCATATACACCTTATGCCTTACATTTATAGTAATAGTAGAGAAAATTGAGGAAGAAAAACCCACAAAGACATGGCAGATCTTCAAAATAATGATAAATATTTCTATGAGCCAGGAGCAGAAGAGAAATGCAAAATAGCATGCAAGGGTAAATATAAGTGTTGACAGAAATTCAGCAGCTATTGGCTAACACAGACTACAGTGTTTGACTTACAATAAGGTTTAGAACTAGGATCAATAATAAGTTATAGGGACTGCTCATGAAAGAAGGCTTAAACATAACTGTTGCCAAGAGTTACCTGAGACATTACATGTACCAAGCAGTGGACCTGAGGAGGTTAACTCAAAGATACAGCTTTTCGAGCTGGAACTGAACCAATCATCACATTGCATTAATTGCAGGCTTTATTAAATCCTCAATGTAATCACAAATTAGGGAAACCTTACTGTTATTACAAGAGTATATTCTAGGCTTTGGTGGGTGAAAATAAACCAAACAATTGTCAGAGAGTGAAAGCTAAGCCCACAAAGCGGAAAAAAACAGAAATAAAAACAAAAAATAGTTTTTAAATTCAAATTCTGTGTAAGTACTGCATACAAATCGATTGCACCACTCGAGGTCTTCTTAATCCAAATTCTAAATCAAAGTATGACATCCAATTCCATGCAAAGCACAAGACAGAATAAACAGTACATCAATTAACTCAAATAAAATTAATTTCATAAAATGGATAAAGTAAAAGTATAATGTTTACTAATTCAAAATAACGGTTATCAAACTGACGTACGCTTTGACTATCATCATCCAATTTCCCATTTTGTACCCAATAAATATATACAACTGTAATTTGTCAAAATGTAATAAAAATAATCATATATTACTCAAAATTATAAATCACTAATTTAAAAAACAACTGTAAATCAATAGAAATGAAATTATGGCATATAGTTAAAGATTACAGCAGAATTGTGTGAATATGTAAAACATAGGCCCAGGAATTAATAACACTGTACATATCAGTACTAAGATCAGCTGAAGAGAGAATGAGGCAACTTGAAAATAACACTGAATAATACATGTAAAACACACCTCATTTAGATTTCTTTTCAAATTGCTACTTGTAATTTTTTTCTCATTTTATTTTGTTTTTGTTTCTTTTTTTACCAGGGAGTAATAATGTTCTTTCTGTTTTTCTATTATGTAAATATTTAAACAAAAAGTTTATTTTGTAACTTCATTTATATACTTTGCTTAATTTTTAATAGCTAAATACTTAGTATTTATTTTTTATGTTTTCTGGGTTTACTTGTTTTAAAAAAATGTAAAACATAATATTATACATTTATTCACTTACTTTTTCTAATCTTTTAACACTCAAATTTTTAGTGTATGTGAAATTTAATTTTGCATATGTTGTGAGCTGTGAGATAATGATCTAGCTAATTTTGAAAATACCATGTGTCAAAAAATTTCTTTCTCTGCTTAATTAAAATAACGTCTTTGTCAAATATTTAGTTTCATTATTCATTTACATGTGTTTAGGAGTTTCCTTTTAACCTCAACGGTCTATTTTTTAAGTCTGATAAGTTATATGTCACTGTTATTGCAATAACTGAAGTAAATTATGATATTGTAATGTTAATTTCAAACATAAGCAGTTATATTTTGTGTGCTACTATACAGAACTAAAGAGAACTTGCAATACTAGCATTTTCAGAACACAGAATTGGTAGAATTATTTATCATTTTAATATGGTAATTGAGGGAGAAAAAGGCATATAGAATAATTTTGAATTATAAAGCCTTCAGCACAAAATGTATGGTAATATATTAACTTAAATACCAACACAATAATAGACAGTAGAGACAGAGACAAAGATATCAGTTTAAGACAAGTTGAATCTCAATTTTCCAGGGACAGAGGTTGATATGTCAGCTAAAATTAAAAGCAAAGCATTCAGGTGGACATTCAAACATAAAAATATAAATTACAGATTTTTTGGTATGTGATTGTGAGGAAAGGTGACAAAAACAAGCAATGGAGAAAGGATTCCCTGTTTAATAAATGGTACTGGGAAAACTGCCTAGCTATGTGAAGAAAGCTGAAACTGGACCCCTTCCTTATACCTTATAGAAAAATTAACTCCAGATGGATTAAAGATTTAAACATAAGACCTAACACCATAAAAACCCTAGAAGAAAGCTTAGGCAATACAATTCAGGACATATGTCAAGGACTTCATGACTAAAACACCAAAAGCAATGGCAACAAAAGCCAAAATAGACAAATGGGATCTAATTAAACTTAAGAGCTTCTGCACAGCAAAAGAAGCAATCATTAGAGTGAACCAGCAACCAAAAGAATGGGAAAAAAGATTTTCAAGCTACCCATCTGACAAATAGCTAATATCCAGAAGCTGTGAAGAACTAAAATAAATTGACAAGAAAAAAACAAACTCATTCACAAGTGGGAGAAGGATATGAACAGACACTTTTCAAAAGAGGACATATATGAGGCCAACAAACATATGAAAAAATGCTCATCATCACCGGTCATTAGAGAAATGCAAATCAAAACCACATTGAGATATCATCTCACACCAGTTAGAATGGCGATCATTAAAAAATTTGGAGACCACAGATGCTGGAGAGGATGTGGAGAAATAGGAACACTTTTATACTGTTGGTGGGAGTGTAAATTAGTTCAACCATTGTGCAAGAGAGTGCGGTGATTCCTCAAGGACCTAGAAATAAAAATTCCATTTGACCCAGCAATCCCATTACTGGGTATATACCCAAAGGATTATAAATCGTTCTATTATAAAGACACATGCACACGTATGTTCATTGTGGCACTGTTTACAATAGCAAAGACTTGGTAACCAACTCAAATGCTCATCAATGATAGACCT
>PVKV010002065.1:93301-129612 GCA_004027835.1 Alouatta palliata
GAATGGAGACAAGACAGGACTCTGATCAAGTCTCGTTTATTCAGCAGGGGAAAGCAGCTTATAAAGGCAGCTGCAAGGAACTGGGAGGTGAGGGAGGAGCCGCAAGTGTTTGCGGTTGGGAAAGATAGAGGCAGCTGCAAGTTGTTTACGGTTGGGAAAGTCCGGTCATGTGATTTCTGGTAAATGGCAACTTTTATCAACTGAGGCCTGGCCAAAGGCCCCCCACAAGACCTGATAAAGAAAATGTGGCACATATACACCATTAAATACTATGCAGTCATAGAAAAGGATGAGTTCGTGTCCTTTGCAGGGACATGGATGAAACTGGAAACCATCATTCTCAGCAAACTGACACAAGAATAGAAAATCAAACATCACATGTTCTCACTCATAAGTGGTTGTTGAACAATGAGAACACATGGACGCAGGGAGGGGATCATCACACACTGGGGCCTGTTGCAGGTTGAGGAGGCTAGGGGAGAGATAGCAGGGGGTGGGGAGAGTAGGGAGGGATAACATTAGGAGAAATACCTAATGTAGGTGATGGGGGGATAGAGGCAGCAAACCACCAGGGCATGTGTATACCTATGTAACAAACTTGCACGATCTGCACATGTACCCCAGAACTTAAAGTATAATAACAAAAGAAAAAATATATAAATTACAAATTTTTCTGTATGTGATTGTGAAGAAAGGTGAAGACACTAAAATAAACTGCCTGAAGGAAAAATAGAAACATAGTAAGTACTACATTGAAATTCCTGCATTTAATAAGTGATCAGAAAAAAAAGTTAAATACTAGAATGAGAAAGAACATCAAAATGTAGAAGAATGTTTGTTATAGTTCCAGTAGAAAATCTGAAAAAGTGAGTAATGAGCCCCAAATGTCACCATGCTACTGTGCATTTGTGAATATCATGAGGAGAGATACATAATTAGCTCTTTCAAAGAATTTGTGAATGTGCTTATATCATAAACACAAAAACATGACTTAAAATTTATAAAATGTATATGATAAAATGCATCTTCCTAAAACATCCCTTTATTGCCACTGACCTTTAGTTATGTCAGCTCTATATTTGTTTTTATATGATGATAAGCATCTCTATAAAATATAAGATATTCTGAAGATACTAGATATCATTTTGAGACTTCTTTTCTTTCTTGGAAGAACCACTTTTCAACATGAATGTCCTTGAATTAGACTGTTGAAATTTCCAGGGTACTTACTTCAATAAATAAGAAACCTCTAATAGAATGATTTAATTAAACCAACTAGATAATATGATTCAGCTGTCATAATATGATAATGCTTATTTATAATGTGGCTGGATTGGTAAAACCTTGAAATTACTTTTATTTATTTCAAGAGTAGTTAGCAGGCTCTAAGAGTAAATGAATAATTCATTAATTAATTCAACTCACAATTATTAAATGCCTAACAATTTCTACTACTTCTCAAACTATAGCTAGTGAAAGATAAATAAAACACTGCCTCTTCACTTAGTGAGAGGGCAGTCAAGCAAATAATTACAAACAGTATGATAAGTGTTATGATATAACTATGTTTTATGTGCTATTAGAGTGGGACTGTCTTTATTGGAAAACTTCTAAGAAAGTGTACTTGGAATTAAGATGATAGAAATATAATTAAGATTAAGTTATAAAGATATTTTTCTGCATTCAATAAAATATCAAGTCCACATTAAATTTCCTAAGAAAGTACATGAAATAATCACATTTTCATTTTATAATGAGTCCTTTGGGGGCAATTTTGAATGTTGTATTTTCATAAGGAGCAAATGTGAGCAAGGAGGCCAGATAAAATGCTATACAAGTTCTGGCAATAAAAGATCAGGATCTAAGCATAAAACAGTGGCAAATACCATGTAGACGTTCAAGAAAAATTCAAGAAAGAGAAAAGTTAGAGAAAAATACTAAAGGTACAATCTAGATTATTTGTAAAAGTTCTATGGTTTTCACTTATTTGAGAATTTAATGATAGCTTGAAGCTTCCTGTCTTCAGTAAATGATAATGCCATAAAGAATACCACTGTCAGAATATAATTAAATGGAAGGTATATTCAATTATGCGTATACTATAGATATCCAGAAGGAAGTTAAGTATACACATTCCAGAGTGTGGATCCATATTTCCACTTGCACATTACTAAAGTATAACTTGTAAGATTAAGTATCAGGCCAGGCGCGGTGGCTCACGCCTGTAATCCCAACACTTTGGGAAGCCGAGGCAGGTGGATCATGAGGTCAAGAGATGGAGACCATCCAGCCAACATGGTGGAATTCCATCTCTACTAAAAAATACAAAAAATTAGCTGGGCATGGTGGCACACGCCTGTAATTCCAGCTACTCGGGAGGCTGAGGCAGAAGAATTGCTTGAATCCAGGAGGCAGAGGTTGCAGTGAGCTGAAATCGCACCACTGCATACCAGCCTGGTGCCTGGTGACAGAGTGAGACTCTATCTCAAAAAAAAAAAAAAAGATTAAATCTCAGATTTGCTTTTGTTTTAAAAATGTGAGTTATTGCATTACAAGTGGGGACATTCTTCTCTTAGCACCAACGCTTTCACAGAATGTTTCTAATCTTGCAGAGAGTTAATAACTTCTCTTTTATTGAGGTATAGCATCCTAGTCTCCTGGTGACAGAACATCACATTCTGTGCTACAACAAATGTAGACCTCAGGGCACCCCTACAGACTAGGCTTAACGTCTCCTCTACTTGCAACTTAATTCAAAATTTTGGTGTCATTCTTCTATATTCACACCTAAAATCCAGAACTGATTGGTGTCATAGATCTTTCTCATGCCTCGATGTTTACATTTTCCAAATTAAATGTCCTGTATTTTCTCCAGACTTCTTGTTCTTTTCAATGTGCCCAACTCTTTTAAATAGTCATATATTAGAAGAGACAACATAGTTAATTCTATCTCCCATTTCTATATTCAGTTAGTATGCATGTATGTATTTTACTATCTATTCTCTTTTTCGTTGCATTTTCCATCCTAGCTGCATTCACTATTTATCAGAGTCTCTTTTTATGCCCAGAATACTCTAATAGTTTCCTCATTGTTGAGCAGTCTCTTCCCTCCACCAAACTAACCATTTAAAACAGATGATTCATGGCCAGATTACAGAGAAGAGTTTACACTCTGATAGGCCATTTTAATGCATTCTTGGGCCCAATAAAATATGTTAAAAATTCAGAACTGTGTGCAAGATACCCAGTAACTGCTATTTAATGTTTCCTATTTCAGAATTATTATTTCTAACATAAGTTAAATTTGTTGCAAATATATTTTCCCATTTTGTGACTTTTTTCTTTTACAATGAATAACATTTTGTATTTAAAGGTAGTTTTTTTAGTTAAAATAATCCTAATATTAGTATTCTAAACCCTTCATTCTATGGGAGAAATTTTCATTTCTAAATTTACCTCGTATTTTCTTTGAAGATCAATTATAAGACATCTAGATTAACTTCAGTATTCCTAGCGTATCCCAAATTTCTGAACTCCATGATTCTTCTCACATTTTTCTCTTGCTTTTTATTATCTCCCTTAGGAGATTTGCATAATAGAATTCCACTTATTCACAAAAACTCAACTCAAGTGACATACTTTATTCTCATAGCTTTTCTGTTGAAATCTATCTCACTTTAATCTGAAATCTCCTCAAGGATCTAAAAATCTCATGTATTTATCAGT
This sequence comes from Alouatta palliata, assembly GCA_004027835.1. Classification (NCBI taxonomy): domain Eukaryota; kingdom Metazoa; phylum Chordata; class Mammalia; order Primates; family Atelidae; genus Alouatta; species Alouatta palliata. The sequence continues at coordinate 97,028 of PVKV010002065.1, forward strand.
CTACCTTAGATTATATTTAATGGCAAATGATTATCATTTGGTCCTACCTACGTAACAGTATTGTTATAAACAATAAACTCAAATAATTTATTTAAATACATCAAGATATATAAATAGATGGCATCATAGTTCCTCTTCTGAAAATCAGTGAATCTATACAAACTCACTGTCCCAAGAGGCAGCAATACTTTTAATAATAATTAAAAGAGTAACTCTCTATGAAAACAATTTACCTACTGCTTTTAATAATTCTTGATTTGTGTAATTTTTATGTTATATTCTATTCCTTAAGCCAAGTGTTTTACATAGCCTTTCAACAACAGGTTTTGAATAAATGAAATTATTAACTAAAAAAGTGATCAATTAGTTTCATTTAAGTTATTATTGTTACTCAATTAAATATTTTTGCCTCAACATTCTTCTTCCATAACGTAAAGTAAAAATATGAAATCGGGCTGATCACCCTATTGTTTCAGTCTTTCCTTTTGACTCTTTTCCTCCTACCTGGCCATTTCATGCTCCTGAAATCAGGGTACTTACTTTACTCCCTAGCCCCTGCTTAAATAGACAGACACAAGTCTGCTCCTGACTGTGTCTTCACACAGCAAATCCACATATTAAAAAACATCTCCTTTTGTCTGTACACAAATATCAGACTCAATTGGCTGTTTCTGTCAGAGTTAAAATAAGAAAAGTGGTTCAGAAAATTTGACACCAAAGAAATACTGGCACACTTGATGCATGTTACTCTAGAAGTAATTACCTTACTGAAAAGTTTGCTTTTTTGTTGAGTGCTCATTATTCTGTTATTTCACAAGTTATCTGACCAACACACATTTATTGTTCCAACAAGACTGAGCAATCAACTCTGACACTTTAAAAAAGTTATTCTACTAAGTGCCAGAAATTCAGCAAAATATGCATTGCTTTTCCCACATAGCTGTGACCTTTATAAACTCAAAATAGCAATCTTCCATTTTAATAACTGAACTATCTAAAGCACGCACAGTTTATATAAAATTCTGAATTCACAACAGGAAACCAAAGGCAAGGAGTACAAAAATTTCTATGTTGGAGTAATTGGTTTCAAAAATCAAATAAGAGGTGTACACATTACGATAATCATAATTTATCTCAAATATTTGCACTAATACATTATTTGCAGTCTTTCTCTTAAAAAGAAGAGGATCAGTTAACTTTTAAAAATATTTTCTGTAAATATAACTTGAGAATTAGAAAAGGCTTCCTGAAGAAATCATTTAGTATTAAAATTACATTTTATATGTTAAAGGTGGGAAAAGGAAAGGGAAGAATATCACTCATGCTCACAAAACCTGTGAGAGAGAACATGTGGTAGAAAAGCAATGGGAAGTGGACAAAAGATGGTTTCAATTAGATATGGCCACTTTCACTGAGACTTTAAGCAAGTGACTTATATGCACTGTTTGGTTTCCTCAGTATGAAAAAAGGATTATAAAGCAGGGTCCTACCTACATAACCGTGTTATTATAAACAATAAACTCAAAGAATTTATTTAAATACATCAAGGTATTACATAAATAGACGACATTATTGTTCCCCTTCTGACAGTGTATCTATACAAACTCATTGTCCCAGGAGGCCGCAATATGTTTAATAATCAAAATTAAAAGAATAACTCTCTAGGAAAACTATTTGCCTATTCCTTTTTGAGTAGTCTAATAAACCCATATCTTTAGTCAGCCACCTGTGATGTAAGTTTGTTTGCATCATTTTTTCTAAATATTTGCAATTTATAGAAAAAACTGCAGTAATGCTTGCAGCATTCATTTTCTTTTTAATTTTTTATTAATTTACTGCCTAATAAAGTAAAATCTTAATAAATAATTTGTAAACCATACAAAAACTAAAATGACCATATTTGTTTGACCAAATTACCTTTTCTTTTTTATTTGAAAATAGAGGTTTTTAAATAAATTATTTGTTCCAAAATATGTTGAAACATAGTCAGGACGAGATGGTGTATATGCACGAGTCTCAACCCTGACAATGCTACAGAAGCGAAACACTGAGCTAACCTTAGGGGAACAGATGGCGATTGAGATCTTGGTGTTGGAACCAAATAGCAGAAGATAAATGAGGGGCATTTGCCACAGAACTTTCTAGGTGTATTCCTTTCTTCACTCCACTCTTTGCTGGGTTTGGCTCGTTAACTCCCCCAGAACCGTCTTTGGGCATGAAACAAAGCAGTACCCGTGCTGTATGACCTGCAAGAAGACATGATACCCTAAGGCTAGCTGGTACTGGAGGTGAACACAGCAGCTAGCAAACTAGGAGGTCCCGAAAATTGTCTTCATTCCTTCCCATCAGCAAATAGCAGGCTATGCAATTCTAGCAGATGGCTGTGGGATTGCCTGGAGAAGAGAGGGAGAGATTTAAACCAGATTGCAACACCAACATCTCCTAGCTCTCGCTTGTTTTCCTCTCTGCTGTCTTTCACTCTCTGTAAACAAACTGAAAAGCACAACTAATGCTGACAATCTCTCTTCTCCCGAAGTACACCTTACTAACATATGATCTCTGAGACACACTAGTATTTCTTCATTCACTATCTCAAGCCAAGTGAGAAGGACTTCAGAACCACCTAAAGCATCACCAGAGTGTGAAGGAAATATGATTGTTATCAGACTTAGACTTGAAAAATTCCAAAGTCTGGAGGCTGGTGGGGGCCTGTGGAGGCAGAGTGAAGAAAGGAGGCTTCCTTACACTTACAGAATTTAATAGGGGCAGTTAAATAGTTCCCCTCAAAAGACAGACTTGAAGGAAGGAATCTAGGCTTTACTGATAAAAAGAAACACAAAACAAAACTTATCCAAGTCCTGAAATTGAGAGAGGAAAGGAGTCAATGAGGAATAGTTGCTGGAGGATTGGGAGAGTGAGATAAGGAATGAACCAGAGGAGCCTGGACAGCCCAGGAATTGCAAATCTCTGAAGAGCCCAGGAAAACATCTGACCAGGGAAAATGTTTGGACATGCAACACCATAAAAGACAGCCACAGCCAAAAATTAACTCCAGATGGATTAAAGATTTAAACATGAGACCTAACACCATAAAAACTCTAGAAGAAAACCTAGGCAATACTAACCAGAACATAGGCATGGGCAAGGACTTCATGACTAAAACACCAAAAGCAATGGCAACAAAAGCCAAAATAAACAAATGGGATCTAATTAAACTTAAGAGCTTCTGCACAGCAAAAGAAACTATCAATACAGTGAACTGGCAACCAACAGAGTGGGGCAAAATAATCTGCAATCTACCCATCAGACAAAGGGCTAAAATAAACAAATTTACAAGAAACAAACAACCCCATCAAAAAGTGGGTGAAGGATATGAACAGACACTTTTCAAAAGAAGACATTTATGCAGCCAACAAATACATGAGAAAAAGCTCATCATCACTGTTCATTAGAGAAACGCAAATCAAAACCATGTTGAGATACCACCTCACGCCAGTTAGAATGGCGATCATTAAAAAATCAGGAGACAACAGATGCTAGAGAGGATGCGGAGGAACAGCAATTGAGTTCTTTCATTTAAGTTGCTCTAGAAATTAGTATTGTATAAATGGAGATATATATGTAAATAGATATTTGTGTGTATATGTCTCACTATGTAAGTCAATATCTATCTATAGATAGATATAGAGAGAACACACTATGCAAGTATGTTTGCTTGTGTGTGTGATAGGAAGTTGGAATAATATTAATTATAGCCTGAAAAAGAATTTTTAAGGAAACTAAATCAAAAATAAATATTCTCATGAAAGATAACTGGAATTACAATCAGAATTTCTCATTTTTAAAAACATTCTAAGGTAGAAAAGAAAAGCTTTATAATAGTATTTGAAACACAATTAAGTTATACCATGAATACTAATGGGCTGCATATTCTGCCCAGCCTTATTTTTGGTTTGTTTCTCAAACTGAAGCTTGTTTTTTGAGGTGAAGTTGAAGGATGTGAAAGAAGGGAAGGATGGGGAAAATATCAAGTGATGGAAAGTAACTCCAACTCAAAACAAAGAGATTGAGTATGGGTCTTCATACCCTTTTCTCTGACTCAGTCCCTTGAGATCAGTCCTATGGGTATAAACTAATTGGAAGGCTCTTGAAATGTTAGCTACTCTCTAGGAAATACCAGTCAGCCACAGGATTACAATTGCACACACTGATACATAAGGATCAGTAGGTGATCATCATCAGGTCGTGTCTATTTACAATATGTCCAAGGGCAGATTTTTATCTTGCAACTGGATACCCAAATAATATGCAAGTTAGCTGTATATGCCGGCCTCCCATCATTTTATTAACTCTAGAAATAATAAAACATCTCATTTTTCACATCTGAAATCTGGGTTGCAGTTTTGTCAAAGTTGTAGTATACTTATTTGAAGACGTGTATGAGAGTTGACATCATGATTGAGTGTTAATTTAATATTAGTGCATTTTATATATTTTATATTATATATTGTATACATCAAAAAAGTTTTATTTTCTTTTTAAAACAAATCTTTTGGCTGGAGAAATTTAGTGATAAAATGGTGAAAAATAATGCTGTAGAAAGAAAATGAGAAATAGGACTAAGGTTATGTATGTCTCTTCTTATAAAGACTATGATTTTCACAATGTTCCTTTATCTTAATTTTTTCTGATTTTAATTTTTATTAGTTTTAAAACTTTTTAATCCAACTTTTGTAAAAAGGATACATGTTCATTGGGCACATCTGACTAAGAAAACTACAGAGAGAAAACTGCCTGAAGGGCTACCACCAGGAAACTGTTAATGTAATTTTAGTCATCTTTCTTCATTTACAAGTACATAGAAATGTATGAATGTAAGTAGTTACTTAAAGGGATGATACTACATGTATATGTGACTTTTAAAAAACTCGATAATATCATAGATATCTTTCCCTATCATAGATATCTTTCCATGTCTGTAAATATATTCATCACGATGTCTAACGGCTCTCTAGTTTGCCATTGTATCATAATTTATTTAATGAGTTATTGGTTTGTCGATTTTTAAAAATAAAGAGTAATGCTTAAATATAAGCAAGCCTGCTTACACTTCTATGCTTCTTTCTTAAAGGTGAATGTTCTTCACATGTACCCCCAAACTAAAAATGCAATAAAAAATAAAATAAAAAATAAAAATAAAAAAAGGTGAAGTCTTAGATGTGATATTGCTGGGGAAAGCAGTGTAATTTTGTACAGCTTAGGAGAAAGGTTGCCAAATCTTTTCTATGCAGAGCCAGATGGTAAAAAGGAAGATGTATAGTTTCTGTAGCAATTATTCAAGTTTGTTTTTGTAGGTTCAAGCAGCTGTATATGTAAAGGAATAGGCAGGGCTCTATTTCAATAATATCCAGAATCTACAAGGAACTTAAACAAATTTACAAGAAAAAACAAACAACCCCATCAGAAAGTTGACAAAAGATATAAACAGATACTTCTCAAAAAAAGACATTTATGTGGCCAACAAATGTATGAAACAAAGCTCATCATCACTGGTCATTAGAGAAATGCAAATTAAAACCACAGTGAGATACCATTTCATGCCAATTAGAATGATGGTCATCAAAATGTCAGGAAACAACAGATTCTGGAGAGGATGTAGAGAAGTATGCATACTTTTACATTGTTGGTGGGAGTGTAAATTAGTTCAACTATTGTGGAAGACAGTATGGGGATCCCTCAAGGATCTAGAATCAGATATACCATTTGACCCAGCAATCCTATTACTGGGTATATACCTAAAGGATTACAAATCATTCTCATATAAAGACACATGCACATGTATGTTTAATGCAGCACTATTTACAATAGCAAAGACTTGGAACCAACCCAAATACCCATCAATGATAGACTGCACGAAGAAAATCTGGCATATATAACCATAGAAAATTATGTAGCTGCAAAAAAAGAATGAGTTCATGCCCTTTGCAGGGACATGGATTAAGCTGGAAGCCATCATTCTTAGCAAACTAACACAGGAACAGAAAACCAACCACCACATGTTCTCACTCACAAGTTGGAGTTGAACAGTGAGAATGCATGAACATAGGTAGGGGAATATCACACACCAGGGCCTGTTGGGAGGTTGGGGGCAAGAAGAGAGAGAGTATTATGACAAATACCTAATGCATGTGGGGCTAAAAACCTAGAAGATGGGTTGGATGGGTGCAGGAAACCACCGTGGACATGTATACCCACGTAACAAGTCTGCACATTCTGCACATGTATTCCAGAACTTAAAGTTTCTACTTTGTTTCAAATCCAAATGAATACACACACACACACACACACACACACACACACACACACACCCTCTTAGTTTAAAATTTACTAGGCTTCAGGAATAGGGGTGGGTAATGATAAGCTCCTTTAATAAGTTCTTTACAATAAGTATTGATTGCCACATACACGAAAAGAAAGTCATCGACCATTACATTGCCCTGAGATTGAACACATTTCTAAAAAACTGTAAAAGCAGTTTACAGCAAACTAGAGATACATTTTCATTCCAAATCAGTTTTTACTTTGTTTCAAATCCAAGTGAGACAACCTAGAGCCTGTGGGCCAAATGCTATCCTGCTGCCTACTTTTGTCCCTTCATCTTTCTTGATTTTGTTTCCAAATCTTGAAGTAAATAAACTCTTAAGTTCCTCTGAGTCCTGCTTTTCTCACTATTCACCACAAAATTAAATACAGATCAAGCAATTATCAAATCAATTTTATTAATGTGCAATGTAGTCCCAATTCTATTCAAACAAGAACAAAAAATTCTGGATTCTGTCGTGTTAATGCTTTCCAAGATGTCGTGACTGCAAACTTCAGTTTAAATTACTTATTGTAAGCTACAGTATATACTTTTGCATTAAAAAGAAAAACCTGTTTTTATTCTTTCAAAGGCTAAAATTACATATTGGGCAATTCCTTGATATTATCTTACAATTTATCACTAACTGGACATAACAACATAGATCCTGGCATACTTTGATTTCAATGTTAGCCCTTCATTTGATCCTTATAAATGAAATCACCTTGTTGATGAACAGAAGGTGACTATTTGTGTCTTTTATAATATTCAAGGCAATGAGTAAGACAGAGAAGAGCAGAAACAGACTTCAGTAAGGTTTATATTTTCTTTTTTTTTTTTCCTTTTTTTTTTTTTGAGATGGAGTTTCGCTCCTGTTGCCCAGGCTGGAGTGCAATGGCGCAATCTCGGCTCACCGCAACCTCCGCCTCCTGGGTTCAAGCAATTCTCTTGCCTCAGCCTCCCGAGTAGCTGGGACTACAGGCGCACGCCACCACGCCCAGCTAATTTTTGTATTTTTAGTAGAGACGGGGTTTCACCATGTTGACCAGGATGGTCTCGATCTCTTGACCTCGTGATCCACCCGCCTCGGCCTCCCAAAGTGCTGGGATTACAGGCGTGAGCCACCGCGCCCGGCAAGGTTTATATTTTCTACTCCATTCACTCATTTATTCAGATATTCATTAAGAAAATTGTTTAAAAGGCATCAAATTTTGTTGTAGAAAAAATGCCAAGAAAAGAATCTGGAGAGTCAAAGAAGAATGTAACACAGTAGTTGCCCTCAATTAGCTGATAATCTAAATGAAGATATAGAAACATAAAGCAACACCTGCAATAATGTGTGCTGTAATCTCTTACATAAAGAGAAAAAGGTATATACAAAAACAAAAAAATTATTAAACTTATATTTACATTTACGAATTTTAGTTTTAGAAATAAATCTTTTTCATTATTTTCAGTGCTTTTGTTAAATTATAATAATGACAATATATAAATTATACACATTTTGATGTAATTGCTTAGTTGGTAAAATACACTAATCATGCAGTCTTTATATTGGTAATACATATCTCTAAGTCATTTAATTCAAATTATTATAAAAAGTATAAACACTTGAGAGTTCCAAATTTCATTACTAAGTTCATTAGTTGACATCCCACTTTTTATGATAAATATCCTTAACTTTGCAACCAGAATGAACAGTTCTAACTGCACTCAAGAAAATCCCTTTCACAAGAGGTAAATAGTAAGGCAGATACTGGTAAATTATGGAAGTTTTGTTGTTAGGAATGTGTTAGGATTGTGTGTTAGGATAACATAATAACAGAATCTACAGCTGAAAATGTGTTGGGGAAACATTGCAATTATTGTGCAAGATGGCATGCCTGATAACCAGGAAAAAAATGATGCCAGGTTTTTGTGTTTGAAGAGAGCTGTGAGCTCAGTGCGGGGTACATGTTTATTACTTCAGAAAACTCTTGAATCTGCTTTCAGGGAGTCCAATTCTGGAGGGCACCAAACCTGAAGAGCCATAGAAATATAATGTTCAGCTCCAAATTAAATTATGACCTTTAAAAATAATTAATTGAGATAAATAAATGTGTTGCAATCAAGGAAACGAGTACATGACTACTACAGGAAATAAGTGAAATAGATTTGATAAGCTGGCCTATCTAAAGAATCTTGCATGTTCATCACATGTAACCCAAAACCTAAAATACAATAAAAAATATATATTAAAAAAAAAAAGTTAATTCTACATGTAGGAAATAAGACCCTCCAGCCTGAAATTACAAAGATTAATTTTGTTGTTGGTGAAATTTTTGTTGATATAGTTGAGTGACTTCCTCAAGTATACCACTATGTTTACAAATTCACACAATCATTGCGCTTTCTCCATGGATTTTCTAACATAATGTGATATTTATTTATAATGCTTTATATCTTTTACCAATTACTCTACCACAATTGAACTCCTAGGCTCAGGTGATCCTCCCACCTTGTCCTCCCAAAGTACTGGAATTATAGGAATGAGCCACTGTGCCCAGCTAAGCTTGAGCATTTTATTTCAAATGCAATTTATACAGTTGAAGGCAGGGAAAAAGAAATCAACACACTTAAACTTCAGCAGAATTCTTAGAGAATCACCAATCTACCAATCATCAGGACAGAGCCCATGCTATGCTCCAAGCCTTCTCTCCACTATTTGCCTTTGACACCCCTTATACTAGATACCTTCATGGAAATGTCCTTAGCATTCCTCCTCAGCCTGCCATACATGCCTGGATTAAAGCAGATGCTAAATGCACACACATACATACACACACAACATAGACACTCAGGAAGAAAGGTCAAAATGGGCCTTTTGAGACAATAAATACTAAATTATTATAGAAAAGATATTTGTACCTAGAAATGGGAAGTCAAAGTATTTCATTTAAAATTCTAATTCATGCATACATCACTAATCAATGATAAGTTCATGCTGCATATGGATTGTAGTAAGTGTCCTGTTTGTATTCACATGCTTTGCACTATGACTTCACAGTTCCTCCCATAGAGAGTTGTTATGTATTCACCTGCCCTTTAATTCTGAGTTTAGCCGTAAGACTTCTTTTGGCTAAAGGGATGTCACCAAATGTGACTAAGCAGAGGTTTGTACACTTTGGCTTGTTTTTTTTTCTTCAGTCACTATTGTGAAAAATTAAGATCATATCCATGTTAGTTTACTGAAAGATAAGAGACAGAAAGCCATGTCCTTGCCCAGCTGCCAACTGCCAACTACACGGTGATCCATATGGAAACAAGAAGAACCAACCAAGTGAGACCGATGTAAATCACCAACTCTCAATCAAATCTGTGAGCTCAGCAAATCCTGAGTGTTTTAAGCCATTGAGATTTGGAGTGGTGTGTTATTTAATGTAAGCACATAGCGATCTCTCTTTCGACAACATACGTAAAAATATCACCAGAAATATATAGAACTATTCAATTAATGGTAAAAACAAGTTATAATAAAAAATATCAGGTAGTAGAGTTTGAAAAATGTCACACTGAAACGCATGTAACTTAGAAAGCCATAGGTGGAAGTTTAAATTGACAAGAAGCAAATACATATAAAAATACATTCATACATAAATAAATTGCATATTATTTGTTTCCTGAAATTTACTTCTCCTGGCAAGAGAGACCCATTTTTTAACTATCCATTGGCATTGGAAATGTTTAGATAAAATGTATAGCCATGCTATGATAAATTTATTGCATTTCTTAAACTGTTAGCTAATAAATGTGAAGACATTGTTGTAGCAGACTCCATTTCCCAGTAAAGTGGAGGCATGGATTGATAACACTTGCAATACATTGTCATCAATTCAGGGAAAGTCCTTTTGCTCCTTATCATCTTTTCTTGTGTTCTTGTTGTACTACATCTTCCATTCTCTTCCAGAGCTATTTTACAACTTCACTGTCTATTCAAGTCCCCTTCCTGATACTAATCACTTCATTCACTTGACTTACAAGGCACGATGCTATTATTCTAGTTTTCTATTTCTACAAAAACATTAATTATTTATTATAGAAAAATATTCTAAACCCTTTCAAAATTCAAATTTTTATGTTAAAAAGCTTTGGGAATACACTGCATCCCTAAAGCAAATCCAGGATAATACTAAAAAGAAAAAGAAAAAAAATCATAAAGGCAGAAGATATTTTGATGAAATGCAACCATTAAAATACAGTTAAAGAAAAACAATAGGATGGTTAAAATAAATATCTAAAACAATTAAGAAAAAATTCAAAAATTCACAATTCCATAATATTTGGAAAAAGAAGATAAAACTAAAAGAAGGCAGACAAATCTAGAAAGTTCCACATAGATCTAATCTGAATACAGAAGGCACCCACCCCTGACAAAACCTCAATAACAATCAATGAACAAATAAATGAATAGTAAGTAGAAAATAATGTCTTTACGCTCTTCAAAGTAAAATACTATTATGTATAAAAACTGGCATAGAAATATTAATAAAATTGATGAAAATTAATGTTGAGGCAATCACACAAAACAAATGACAAAGATAACGAGGTAGAAATGTGCTAAAAATGGCTAGTTTTATCTTGTTTCAGGCTAAACAAGGTAAGTTTTCTAAATATCATTGCATTGTTAAATATTTCTGGATCATTATTTAGGATAATTTAATAAACTGAAACATGTATTAGAATTTCATAAAGTGTGCTTATTCCAAAGGAAAGCTATAAATTGATTTTTGATAATTAGAAAGGACGTATATTATGAATCTTAAAAATAGTGTCTGTATAAGGAAAACAAATGTAAAACAAATAAACAAACAAAAAAATTATTACCAGGACTGGGGCACATAATAGCTACCAAGAAGGGAAGGAAAAACAATGCGAGAGAGAGAAGAGGAAAAATATCAAAACAACTGCTCATTTATTGACAATTTGAGATGTGTTGCTAACAAAACAATATAAAATACTAAATGTAAAACAAATATACCAGCAAATGAATAAAAAAAAGCTTATTTCAGTGTTGCAGGAGGTTTTCTAATCAATTTCTGCAAATCATAATCTTGAAATCTATTATTTATTTTTGTGAACCCTTAGCATTAATAAAAACAGAGTACCTGAAAAATATACTTTCTAATTAATTTGAGGGGTTACTCATTGTCAAAGAATTATATTTGCCCTGAAATTCACAATACAACTCATCATGTTAAGTTACACAAGTCACCAACATTATGTACTATTATCCTCTCATTATTAATACAAGATGGTTACAATATGTTGCCATATGGTTGCATTTTGAGAGCTTGATACATTATTGCAAACACTGTGATAGGTCATGTACAGCCAGTCCTCTGTATCCATGGTTCTACATCATCAGATTTAGCCAATGGTGGACCAAAAATATTTAACAAAAACATATAATAAAAGGAATACAAATAAAAAAAACAGTATAACAACTATTTACATAGCATTTACATTGTATTATACATTGTAAGTAAACTAGTGATGATTTAAAGTATAGGGAAGAGATGCATAGGTTATATGCAAATACTATGCGATTTTATATAAGGCACGTGAGGATCTGCTGATGCTGGAATCCACAGGTATCCTGGAACCAATCCCCTGCACATAACAAGGGATAACTGTATATAATCCTGACTAAATCCTGACAACAATATTATTAGGAGAAATTTTTATCCCTGTTTTACAGATAAGGAAACTGAGGCCAAGACACATTAAGTAGCCTGCTCAAAGGAAGGCACACAAATGCATGCTGATACTCATTTTCCAATTTGCCTCAGCCATTATGCAGTACTGCATCCAGGTGGTTGTAATAAAACAGCTAATATCTTACAAAGCATGAAAGAACTCATGGCATGACTGGTTAGACATGTTAATTGCTCACACTATATAATTTCAGGTGAATTAAAAGTAGTTTATTTCCTTTAGCCACTGCCTCCTATTTTTCTTATGTCACCATCAGGGAATGCATTATTTTGGGCTATCAGATATCATTAAAATGGGAATTGAAATATGGCAAAATGGTATGAATTGCTACATACTAGCTAGTAACAATTAGCCAAGGGTAAGACACAAGATAATAATCAGTAGAGAGGAGTAAAAGTATGAACAAAATTCAGGAAATTCTCCAAAGCAAATTCCATCTACTTCACACATTATTAACACTTTGCTGGTGGAGTACAGTAGTTATTCTCTTTCAGTATTTGTAAAAACAAATCTGGAATCTCAGGCCAAGAAACTGATACAGAGTTGAAGGCATTTTCAGATAAGACAAAAATGTTCAGCGCTTCTGGTAGACAGAGTTATAGAAAACTATTTGGCTCTAAAAAATTATGTAAGGAGAAAAGTTAGCAATTCAAAAATAAGAAAGCTAACAGAGACTGTTTTACTACAGGAAAAGTGAACACCAGCAGCTACTCAGCTGCAAGAGCTGTTTCATATTTTCAAATAGAGGAGCCTACAAGAAATGGATAGCAACAGTGAGAGGAAACATGTTACTCAATGATCATAATAATGCTTATTATGGAAAATCATTAATTTCACCGGAGATCTTCAATTTCTGTCATTGTGCAAATATACAGAGTATCTTATTTAATACTCTCAACAACCTCATGAAGTAGATACTGCATTTTACACATGAAAAAAGCTGAGAATAAGAAAAATTATGTGACATGGCTGAAACAATTCAGACATGAAACAGTGAACCACGATTTGAAACTGTCTGAGTGCAAAGCTTTCATTATTAATTGCTAAATATGTAAACATTTTGAGTTTTATTAACAAGTTTTTTGATAAGGCTTATACAATCATTTTCTAGACAGCATTTGTAAACAAATTCTTACTCTCTTAAAGAATATGTATAGATAAAATATAGAGAAATGAATGTATCTATCTATCATCTAGAAATTAATATATACAGACTGCGCACCGTGGCTCTCCCCTGTCATCCCAGCATTTTGAGAGGCCGAGGCTGGTGAATTACTAGGTCATGAGTTTCAGACCAGCCTGGCCAACATAGTGAAACCCATCTCTACTAAAAATACACAAAATTAGCTGAGAGTGGTGGCATGGGCCTGTAATCCCAGCTACTCAGGAGGCCGAAGCAGGAGAATCTCTTGAACCTGGGAGGCAGAGGTTGCAGTGTGCCAATATTGTGCCACTGTACTCCAGCCCAGGGAACAGTGTGAGAATCCATCTCACACACACAAAAATTAATATATACAAAGGGTCCTTAAAATGAAAAATGAATGTTATGAAAAGCACTATATGAGATTTTTTTTTCTATATGAGTTCACAACTCATGTTATAAAACTTACTATTATCACATGTTTGAACAGAATCTAGTTTGAGAAACTAAGAAGGACAAGTGGCTGGCACAGTGGCTCAGGCCTGTCATCCCAGCACTTTGGAAGGCCAATGAGGGTGTATCACCTGAGATTAGGAGTTTGAGACCAGCCTGGCTAATATGGTGAAACCCCGTCTCTACTAAAAATACAAAAATCAGCCGAGTATGGTGGCATGCGCCTGTAATCCCAGCTACTAGAGAGGCTGAGGCAGGAGAATTGCTTAAACTCAGGAGGCAGAAGTGCCAGTTAGCAGAGGTCCACACCACTGCACTCCAGCCTGGGAGTAAGATTCTCAAAAAAAAAAAAGAATAAGTATGAAGATCCCCTATCAGAAAAATATGAATTCTGCTAAAACTGAAGCAAAAACAAAAATCAAATTTATGAGGAAGCCTGCATGGAAGAATGGTGAAATCATTGGTGCTTCATATAAAATTTATAGGGAAAATATGCCAAAGAAACCAGCATTTTAATAATTAATGACTCATTTTAAGAACTGATGAGACAATGTTTAAGATAAAGCCCACAGTGACAGACCATCCATATCAATTTGTGAGGAAAAAATTCATCTGGTTTGTGCCCTAATTGAAGAGAACCAATCACTAACAGCAGAGACAATAACTAACACCCTAGATATCTCAAATGGTTCAGCTTAACAACTCTGACTGAAAAATTAAACTTGAGCAAGCTTTTCACATATGGGTGGCAAAATCATTGCACCTAGACTGGCTACAGACAAGAGCAGAGCTTTCAATGGAAATGTGAAAAAAGTGGAATCCAGATTTTAAGTATTTCTTCAAATACCTGTAACAGGAGATGAAGCATGGCTTTACCAGTGTGATCCTGAAGACAAAACACAATGTAAGCACCCATCATGGGTACCATCATGGGTACCAAAACTTAGACATGGTCCACTCAAAACAAATGAGAACCAGTCAAGAGCAAAGGTAATAGCAAGAGTTTTTTGGGGGTATTCAAAAATCTCATTTTGCTTATTGATTTTCTGGTGGTCCTAAGAACAATAATATCTGCTTATTATGAGAGTGTTTTGAGAAAACTAGCCAAAGCTTTATCAGAAAAACACCCAGAAAAGCTTCACCAGAGAGTCCTTCCCTATCATGACAATGCTCCTGCTCCTGCTCATTATTCACATCAAACAAGGACAAATTTCTAATAGTTTTGATAGGAAATCATTATACATCCACCTTACGGTTCTGGTTTGGATCCTCTGACTTCTTTCTGTTTCCTAATCTTAAACAATTCGTAAAGGGCACCCATTTTTCTCTAGTTAATAATGTAAAAAAGTTTCATTGACATGGTTAAACTCCTAGGACCATCACTTCTTTAGGGATAAACCAAATGGCTTGTATCATCACTTACAAAAGTATCTTGACAAGGATACCATCTCCCACCACTCTTATTCAACATAATATCAGAAGTTTTGGCCAGGGTAATCAGGCAAGAGAAAGAAATAAAGGGTATTCAAACAGGAAGAGAGGAAGTCAAATTGTCTCTGTTTGCAGATGACATAATTTTATACTTAGAAAGCCCCATCACCTCAGCCCAAAATCTCAAGCTGACAAGCAACTTCAGCAAAGTCTCAGATACAAAACCAATGTGCAAAAATCACAAGCATCTTTATAAACCAATAATAGACAAACAGAAAGACAAATCATGAGTGAACTCCCATTCACAATTACTACAAAGAGAATAAAATACCTAGAAATACAGCTTACGAGGGATGTGAAGGACCTCTTTAAGGAGAACTACAAAACACTGCTCCAGGAAACAAGAGACAGCATAAGCAAATGAAAAAATATTTCATGCTCATGAATAGGAAGAATCAATATTGTGAAAATGGCCATATTGCCCAAAGTAATTTATAGATTCAGTGCTATCCCCATCAAGCTACGATTGACTTTCTTTACAAAATTAGAAAAAGTACTTAAAACTTTATGTGAAACTAAAAAAGAGCCTATGTAGCCAAGACAATCCTAGGCAAAAAGAACAAAGTTGGAGGCATCACATTACCTGACTTCAAACAATACTACAAGGCTACAGTAACCAAAACAGCATGGTACTGGCACCAAAACAGATATATAGACCAATGAAACAGAAAAGAAACCTCAGAAATAATGCCACACATCAGCAACCATCTAACCTTTGACTAACCTGACAAAAACAAACAATGGGTAAGAATTCCCTATTTAATAAATGGTGGTGACAAAACTGACTATGCATATGCAGAAAACTGAAACTGGACCTTTTCCTTACACCTTACACAAAAATTAACTCAAGATGGATTAAAGACTTAAATGTAAGACCTAAAACGATAAAAACCCTGGAAGAAAACCTAGGCCATACCATTCATGACTAAAACACCAAAAGCAATGGCAACAAAAGCCAACATTGACAAATGGAATCTAATTAAACTAAAGAGCTTCTGCACAGGAAAAGAAACTATTATCAGTGTGAATATGCAACCTACAGAATGGGAGAACATTTTTGCAATCTATCTATCTGACAAAGGGATGATATCCAGAATTTATAAAGTACCTAAACAAACTTACAAGAAAAAAAACTCCATCAAAAAATGGGCAAAGGATATGAACAGACACTTCTCAAAAGAAAACATTTATGCGGTCAACAAACATATGAAAAAAAGTTCATTATCACTGGTCACTAGAGACATGCTAATCAAAACCACAATGAGATACCATCTCATGCCAGTGAGAATGGCAATCATTAAAAAGTCAGGAAACAACTGATTCTGGAGAGGATGTGGAGAAATAGGAACATTTTTACACTGTTGGTGGAAGTATAAGTTAGTTCAAACATTGTAGAAGACAGTGTGGTGATTCCTCAAGAATCTAAAACTAGAAATAACATTTGACCCAGCAATCTCTTTACTGGGTATATACTCAAAGGATTATAAATCATTCTACTATAAAGACACATGCACATGTATGTTTACTGCTACACTATTCGCAATAGCAAAGACTTGGAACCAACCCAAATGCCCATCAATGATAGACTGGATAAAGAAAATGTGGCACATACACACCATGGAATACTATGCAGCCATAAAAAAGGATGAGTTCATATCCTTTGCAGGAACATAGATGATGCTGGAAACCATCACTCAGCAAACTAACAGAAAAACAGGGAACAAAACATCACACGTTTTTACTCATAAGTGGGAGTTGAATAATGAGAACACATGGACATAGGGAGGGAAACATCACACACTGGGGTCTGTCAAGGGGTTGGGGGATAGGGGAGGGATAGGATTAGGAGAAATACCTAATGTAGGTGACGGTTGATGGGTGCAGCAAACCACCATGGCATGTATTTACCTATGCAACAAACCTGCATGTTCTGTACATGTATCCCAGAACATAAAGTATAATTTAAAAAAATAAATAAAACAAACCAAAAAAAAGTAGAAACAAAAGGTATAGTATATCAGAAATGAGAAACAATGGGAGCATCATTTAGCAGAAAAATCTCAATGGCCGTAACCATATTTTAATATTAATCTGACATGTATCATGTAAAACAGACTGAAAAAACTTTAGACTGCACACTGGTTAGGAATTACTATAACTCCAATGTGAGATGATGAAAGTCTAAGGATAAATTACTTTTCAAAATAATGATTTACATACAGATGTAATAGGTGTTGCTTCAATTTTTTTTAAATTTTATTCACAGCTTTATTAAAGCATATTTTATAGAATTGAAGGTCATCCTTTGAATTGCAGTTTAATAAGCTGTGATAAATTCACATAGTTGTGCAGCCACCATTAACATCCTAATGCAGATAGTTTTAGAACAAATCTTTAACCCCCCAAATTCTCTTATATCTTTTTATAATGAGTCCTTTTCTTTCCCAAGTGCCAGCAATTAATGATATGCTCCATGACTACACTTTTGCTGTTTGTAGAACTTCAAGTGAATATAATTCTACAGTGTGTATCTAATATGATGTTGACATTTGTCCATATTGTAGTGTGTATAACTAGTTTCTTCTTGTTATTGCTGAGTAAATTCCATTGTATGAACATAACATTTTTTTATTTAAGCTGCTTTATGAAAGCATTATTTACATACAAAAAGCAATCCATATTTACTTTTTATTTATTTATTTTTTTGAGACAGTTTCACTCTTGCTGCCCAGCCTGGAGTGCAATGGTGCAATCTTGGCTCACTGCAACTTCTGCCTCCCCAGTTCAAGCACTCTCCTGCCCCAGCCTCCCAAGTAGTTGGGATTATAGGTGCCCTCCACCATGCCTAGCTAATTTTTTTTTTTTTTTTTTTTTTTTTTTTTGAGACAAAGTCTTGCTCTTTCGCCAGGCTGGATGGCAGTGGAACAATCTCGGCTCACTGCAACCTCCGTCTTCCAGATCAAGTGACTCCCCTGCCCCAGCCTCCTTAGTAGCTGGGACTACAGGCGTGCGCCACCACACTCAGCTAATTTTTTGTATTTTAGTAGAGACGGGGTTTCACCATGGCCAGGATGGTCTCGATATCCTGACCTCATGATCTGCCTGCCTCAGCTTCCCAAAGTGCTGGGATTACAGGTGTGAGCCACTGCTTCTGGCCATTTTTTGTATTTTTATTAAAGACAGCCTTTCACCATGTTGGCCAGGCTGGTCTCAAATGATCCACTTGCCTTGACCTCCCAAAATGTTGAGGCTACAGGCGTGAGCCCCCGCCCCCACCCAATACATGTTTAACGTATACAACTGAATGAGTTTGGAGATAAACATATAGCCATGAAACCATCACCACATTCTCTGACATAAATACATTCATCACCTTCCAAAGTTACTTCCTACCGTCTTTTTCTCATTTTTGTGTGTGTGATAGCAGAACATAAGATTTAAACTCTTAGCAAAATTTTAAGTGTACAATACAGTATTGTCAACTATAGACACTATGCAGCAAACTAGATCTCTAGAAACTTTGAACTCCTTGACTAACACCTCCATATCAATCCCTTTCCACAAACCCTTATAGCTCCCATTACACACTCCAATTCTATGAAGCTGACTATTTTAGATTCCTCATATAAGTGGTAGTGTTTGTCCTGTTTCTGCATTATTTCACTTAACATAATGTCCTCCATGTTCATCATGTTTTTGCAAATGGCAGAATATCCTTCTTTTATAGACTGAATAATATTCCACTATATGTCTATACCAAGTTTTCTTTAACTGCTCATCCATTGATGGACATTTAGGTTGCTTTCATGTCTTGGAAATTGCAAATAATGCTGCTATAAACATGGCTGTGCAGATATATCTTCAGAATCCTAATTTCAAATCCTTTGGATATATACACAGTGGTGGGATTGTTAGGGTACATGGTAGTCCTATTTTTTGATGAAACTACATACTGTTTTCCATAGTAGCAGCACAATATACTTTCGTACCAACAGTATAATGATTTCCTTTTTTTTTTTTTTTTTGAGATGGAGTCTTGCTGTGTTGCCCAGGCTGGAGTGCAATGGTCCAATCTCAGCTCACTGCAACCTCCAACTTCCAGATTCAAATGATTTTGCCTCAGCCTTCCAAGTAGCTGGGATTTCAGGCACGTGCCACCATGCCCGGCTAATTTCTGTATTTTTTAGTAGAGGCAGAGTTTCACCACGTTAACCAGACTGGTCTTGAACTTCTGACTTCAGGTGATCCACCCTCCTCAGTCTCCCAAAGTTTTGGGATTATAGGCATGAGCCACTGCACCCAGCTTCTTATCTCTTTAATATTAATCATGCTACCAGGTGTGAGGAGATATCTCACATAGGTTTAATTTGTGTGTCTCTGGTAATTAGTGATGTTGAGCACCTTTTTATATAACTGTTGACTGTGTGTGTGTCTTTTTTTGTATAAACATATTCAGATCCTTTGTCCATTTTTTAATTGATTTGTTTTCTTCTATTGAGTTGTTTGAGTTTCTTACATATTTAGGATATTAATCCCTTATCAGATACATAGTTTGCAAATATTTTCTCATACTCTGTAGATTACTTTTACATTGTTTAAATTGTTTCCTTTGCTGTGCAGAAGCTTTGAAGAAGAAAAGATTTTTTGCCCTTTGAATTTTCTGTCTGCTTTTAGTCTATTAACACTATCAGCCTTGAGTTTAGGTAAGAACTCTGTTTTCAAATTGCTTATTTAAAAAAATAAAAATCAGTCCTGCAGTTAGCATCAAAATGGGCAAATTAAGCACAATTAATTCATCAAGCTGCAAACTTTTGCCGCTTTTATTCTATCTGTATCACTTTTGTTCTTAGAATAAAACTGCTTATGAAATAGGAGGCTAGCTTGAAATCAGAACACTCTATATATTTTGACAATTCTTCACTGGAAAATATGTGTTATAATGGGCAATGTCAAATAAAAATAAGCTCATGAGTGTTTTTTTCTCCTAAACCAAAACCTTTTTTTCCTTCTTAATTAAGGCTTGTATACTGCATGGTTTATACAATCATTAACAGGTATAAAATATTAAGTAGGTGACTATAATTTTTCAAGATGCCACTTGCATATTTTAATAAATATGTTCTTCACTAAACAGGTGAGAAAACATCTGGGAATATTATTGCTATGTAATCAACAAACCAATAAACCAACTCAAAAATAAAATCATTATGTCCATTATAAACATTGTGATACATGATCTATTTTAGCTTTCATTTAAAATGATAGGTGTGTTTTCTAATTTCTGAACTATGAATCATGCAGGAACAGTGAATACTTCTGTGTATAGGAATGACAGTCTACTACGTATAAAGATATTAAATCTCATATACCAGTGGCTCTAGATCATACTAAATGTTGTAGTAATAAGATTTCCAACATTATTCCAAAAATGAGCTGCAGCTAAGCTGTTCACACTTTTATAATTTGAAGTCTCCACTTTTTAGGCATACCTCTAAGTAAAATGATGGCCAAAATTCTGTGGGGAAAGTTTGCATTGCCTATAATTGCCAATGTATCCCACAGCTTCTTAAGTTCAAATAATCTTCTGGAAAATTCTGTAGTTTATTTCCATTTTATTATAATTACCAATGTATCTCACAGCATCTTAAGTTCAAATAATCTAGAATACTCAGAAATTTATTTCCATTTTATTATAAAAATTTAAGGCTTCTTGCAGCATATTTAATTAAGAGTAAAGATGAAGATCTAGGAGAAGCTTGTAAAGCATCTCCAACCTCCCAGAAAATTGCTGCTCAATTCGATTCCTATGCTAAAATTTATATCATTGAACTTGTGTAATGACAATAGAAGGCTTACATATCCCAAAAGAAAGAGAAAAATGCTTGAACTGATGCTACAATAAAGAATATATACAAATATTTCCAATAAGCAAATACATTTTTGAACATAATTAGTCATCAAGTAATGCAATATAAAATGAAAATAAACTAATAGTTTGAAACCTTTAGAAAGACATTTCAAAATCCAACAATGCCAACTTCTGGTAACGGAGAGTAAATAAGTTTCTCAGACATTCTGAGAGGCAATATAATATAACTTTGAAAAATGGTTGGCATTCACTTATAAAAATAAAGATGTGGAGAGGATCCAAGATGGCCAAATAGGAACACCTCCAGAATGCAGTTCCTAGCAAGAACACAGAGGGTGAGTGCTCACCACATTCCCAAACAAGTTTTCACAGCCCACAGACCAGGAGATTCCCAGGCCGAAAAGCACCACGAGATTTCAGCACAGCTGGTGCCGTGGGTTAGCACACAGAAACTCACACAAATCTGGGCCACCATTTCAACTGGCGCCTGGAACACCTGGGAGACAGAGCCACCTATTCAACTGAAAGGGAGGGGGCTGAGACAGGGAGCCAGGCCATCTGCCTCAGTGGGTAGCACCTCCATAAAACAAGCAACCTGAAACAATCTGGATTGAGAATTTCACAGCAAGTGCAGCTGGACCTGGGACTGTCCAGCTCAGTGGGAGGAAGGGAGTCCCCCACTACTGAGGCAGTCCATCACTACCAAGGCAGTTCACACAGCAGCTGGGCAGAGCCTGCAGCAGCTCAGCAACACCTCTGCTGGCAGACTGTGACTAGACTACTCTGTGCAGGACACAGCATCTCTGTAAAAAGGCAGCAGCATGTCAGGAACTTATAAATAAAGCCAACCTTCTTAGGTCAGAGCACCTGGGAAAATAGGTGGTTATGACTTCCACTGCAGCAGACTTAAAGGCACCTGCCCAGCAGCTCTGCATGGAACATTGGAGCTCCCAGCATAGCACTTGAGCTCCTACAACGGATAGACTGTCTCCTCAAGTAGCTCCCCATCCCCCATGTACCCAAAGAGACACCTCATAAAGGAGAGCTCAGGCTGACATCTGGCGGGTACCCTTCTGGGACAAAGATAACAGAAGAAGAAACCAGGAGCTCCTTACTGTTCTGCAGCACCTGCGGGTGATCCCCAGGCAAACGGGGTCTGCAGTGGACCTCCAGCAGTCCTGCAGCAGAGGGGCCTGACTGTTAGAAGGAAAGTTAAGAAATAGAAAGAAATAGCTTCAACATCAACACAAAGGACATCTACTCAGAGACCCCATCCGAAAGTCACCAACTACAAAGACCACAGGTAGATAAAGCCACTAAGATGGGAAAAAATCAGTGCAAAAAGGATGAAAACATCAAAAACTGGACCGCCCCTCCTCCTCCAAGGGATCACAACTCCTCACCGGCTAGGGATCAAAACTCCTCACTGGCTAGGGATCAAAGATGGATGGAGAATGAATCTCATGAATTGACAGAAACAGGCTTCAGAAGGTGGGTTATAACAAACTTCTCAGAGCTAAAAGAACATATGCTAACCCAATGCAAAGAAACTAAGAATCTAGAAAAAAGGTTAAATGAGATGCTAACTAGAATAAACAGCTTAGAGAAGAATATAAACGACTTGATGGAGCTGAAAAACACAGCATGAAAACTTTGCGAAGCATACACAAGTTTCAATAGCCGAAGCTTGTGTATGCTAGCAAAAGTTGTTATCTATCCAGATAACAAACAGTCAATCACTGTAAGGTCACTGGAGATTTTCTTCTCTGGATATTCTTACAAAGTTACAGAAGTCACCTGTAGTGAAATAGTTAGTTAGAGCTTTATTTCACTACAGGTGACTTCTGTAACTTTGTAAGAATATCCAGAGAGGAAAATCTCCAATGACCTTATAGTGATTAACTGTTTTTTCTTTGTAAATTTCCTGGACAACATATTTGATGGCCCTTATATATAGCAAATTTATTTTGGTTTAGCTCTACTGAAGACTTTAGGTACAAGTTTAGATGTCTTGTCAAATTTATTTATATAAAGATAGTGTTTGTTATCTGGATAGAGATGCCATGGAACCCAACGGCAGGAAAAGGAAATGGATCTAAGAACCAGAAATCTTTCAGGGAAAATAAAAAGTATTTCATCCATTTCTCATACATTAGTGCAGTATTATTTTTCTCTCATCTCTGCTTTATATACCTCCTCAATCTCAATTCACAAATTTGCTAATAATGGATCGATAATGGCACCAGTCCTAATGTTAAATAATTCTATGAATACAGAGTATTATTGCTTGCTTTGCATCAGATATGTATTTTGGTTTAGTCAATGGTGATGAGGTTAAATTACACAGTACAGACATACGTTTAAGAAGATAACTGTCAGTGAGACCTCTGTCTTCCAAATGATCATTCAAATATTAATATTGTAAATTATAAATTTCATGTCAGTTTTAAATCTTGCAGTTCAATATCCACATGGTCTTTCTCCTTCTATATCTTGTCATCACTGGTTGGGAAAGATGATTTCATGGGAAATGTAGAAACTTACTTTCCTGACTTTGTGCCTGAGCTGAACTCAAAGTATTCTGTTGCTTCATTTACTCTTTTTTGTCCTCTTTTATTGAAGAGAACAACAGTAGGCAAATAATAGGTACCAGATGGGTTTCAGAATTCACAAATTTGGAGAATGTAGTAAGACAATGCCATGTAAATTCTGTATTACATAACATTCCTGGCAGGGCCAGGGGTGGTATCCTGTAATCAAATCTATTGATAGTTTTTAGTAAAATATATGAACATTTACACAAACTAGGATAAATAAAGATAGACTATGAAAAACTTTATGTTTTTCCAAGGCAGACTTTGTGTTTAAATGAGTTTTGCCAAATTTTTATATTTTATATATTTTGGATTTCTGAATTTCTGTTAATTGTACTACATTTAAAATTTATATTATTCTTATTTAATCTTTATAATTATCTCATGAGTTAAGTTGTATTATTACTTGTTGAGAAATTTAGGGACTTACCTAGAGTCATACAGCTACTAAATTGTCATATAAGATTTAAAACCATCTAACTTGGAAGCATATTGTATTAGCAACTGAACTATGCATTCTGAAATACTACTGAGACCTGAATGTATTTAAGAATATTCATGTGACAAACAGAACCAAAAAGTGAATTTAGGAAAACAGTACATGGTTTCAGCAGAACTATTCTTTCTGTTGACAGACAATAGGCAAGGTTTTAGTCAATGATAAATTCTACTATTTTCTTTATCAACATGTATTGCAATTACCGAAGACCACCAAAATATGTGGTTTTTAGTTTGGTTCAGGCATCATGATTAAATATGAGACTATGGGACTTAGAAAAGATTCTCTGACAGGAGATAAGTGGAACTGTAAAACAAGGTAGATATGTGTACTAGAACTTGACTTAATTGGAAGCTCATTAATATATCATGGAAGGCTTTAGTTAAATGGGGGAAAAGGTAAAGAGTTTAAATGAGGCTGAAAATTATTAAAAAGGGGTGTGTGTATGTGTGTGCATTGACTTAATATATGGGTATGTCTGAATATGTTTGGTTTTTTTGGAAGGCTGTATATCTTTATGCAGAGTCCAGATTTTAGGAAACATCAATATTCTAGACACTGCTCTAGGTAAAATAGTATAGTTACAAGCATACCCTAGAATTTAAGCAACATTCACAAATCAAAGTTTGCTGGTAACATATTTGTAATTGATTACAGTTGAACATATTGACTCATCATAATGAGGAAGAATGTGCAACATAGAAAGTCTGGGGGGTGTCATTGAGAAGACATTTGAAAGTACATATAGGATTTAAGCTTATGTTAGATTATTTAAGGAAGGGTTCAAGGAAGCAGCCCTTTGATTTCAATTTGATGTTGTCAGGATAAGAGAATAATTTTATAAATTGGCTTCTGATTACTCTTATCTAAATAGTTGGTAGAATGAAACTAAGCTATGGCTATAATAGGTAAAAGAGCTGCAGTCACTGCAGGCACTCATATTAGCCAGGATAGGGAAAAGGGTTTTTTCTTTTTCTTTTCTTTCTTTTTTTTTTTTTTTGCTTGTTTTTTTGAACAGTGTTCTTGCTTTTCTGAGTTGAGATATCATTACAGAGTGGTTTTGTTTTGTTTTTTTTTTAATCTGTCATGGTCACAGAGTTGCCTTCTCTCAATTAGTGTTCAGTGAAAATGTTTATATTCAAAGAACACCAAGGCCTACCTGTAAGTACAGCTCTTAGCAACAAGTATTAACTGATAGTATCAAGCCATTTTGGCTATCAGAGGCTGCTGTTCATTTCCTCAAACTAAAGAAAGATGGCTACAGTTTAAAAGGATAACATGATTTTGAGGGGAAGCAAGTGGACTCTACCATCAGCAAAGATGTAGAAATGAGTGTACCTGCTTGGTGCTATGACAGTCTGCTTAAGACTCAATAGCACCAAGCATGTGCACTCCTCCCTAGACTCTCAGGACTCTGAAGAGTTACTTCAAAGTTAGTAGAAGCTATGCTACTGATTTTGATGTCAGGAAATATACTATGCTGTCAAAGTGCTAGGATGGTACTTTATGGATAAAGAAAGGTGGGAATACATGTTAATTTTATTTTAATTTATAAGGTTTCTTCATAAAAGATGGCACTTACATGATTTTCTTTTAAAAAATGTTACTGCATATCTAAAGTAGAAACTGTGATGTCATGGGGTACATATAGATAGTGAAAAGATTATTATAGTGAAGCAAATTAATATATTCATCATATCACATAGTTATTCATGTGTGGCAAGAACAGGTTATTAAAAGTCTGCTCATTTAGTATAAATTCCAAATACAGTACAGTTTTATTACCTGCAGTCCTCATGTTGCAGGTATCATTATAGGAAACAGTATGGAGATTTCTAAAGAAATGAAAAATAGAACTATCATATGACCTAGCAATCCCTCTATTGGGCATATACTTAAAGGGAATGATATTGATGTCAGCAGCAGCCAGTCTGGAGTGGCCATTGAGAAAACACCGGCTGCAGCTGGGGAGGGAAGACAGGGGCCGTGCACTCCACAGAGCCCATACGAGCGAGGAACAAACAGTTTCCCTGCGCCCTTCTGAGCTGGGGGGTGGGGGGGCAGGAATCCCACCCTCCCAGGTGCAGCTGCAGCCACCCAGTCAGACCCAGGAGGCCTACCTGCCCCCACAAGCTCAGAAGTGCCTCCTGCTGCCTGGCCTCCCCGCACTGCAGGTGCCTGCTTGGATTTCAGAGCAAAATTGTGGAGCCCAGGCATTGTCATGAGCAGGCCAGGTGTGTGAGCACTCAGTGCCATGCTGACACTCCAGCCCCATGCGGCCTCATCCTCCTTTGGACCAACGAACATGGGAGGGAGGCTGAGGTGAGTGGGCTGAGGTCAGCTAAGCAAGGGCCTTCAGGCACTCCTCAGCATGAACAACCCGGGTGTCATAGATGACATATAGATGGCAGCAGGAGGCAGACAGGCTCCTGAGTGGAAAGAATTGAGTTCCTGGTGAAGCCCTACCTTCAAGCCAGGGATGGCCTGAAGCCTGAGGGCCAAGCTGTCAGTTCTGGGTGGAGTTCTCCAATAGAAGTGAGAACTTATGGTGCTTTTTCCAGGACCATCCATGGCTACCCATGAACCAATTAACATGCACTTCCTTCCTTCTCATCCCATAAAAACACAGGACTCAGCAAGACTTATGCAGGCATTAGGACTAACGGCCTATGGATAGGAGCTACCCACTCTGAGTCCCCTCTCGGCTGATGGTTGCACAGACCTGGGATGACTTGCTTATAGATAGTAGCTAACTACTCCAGGTCTCCTCTCCTCTGAGGGCTGCACACTCATTGGGATGAACTGCCAGCAGATAGGAGCTACCCACTCTGAGCACCCTCTCTGCTGAGAGCTGTACTCCTCAGGACAACCTGCCTGCTGAAAGGAGCTGTCCACGAACCTCATTCTTCCTGGATGTGGGCAAGAACTTGGTACATACCAAATCACTGGATTGAAAGAGCTGTAACACAAACAGGGCTGAATACCACCCCCAACTAGCCACGTTGTAGGTGACAAGAAGGAGAGAAGAGCTGTGGCCTTTGCGACAGCCCAGACACAGGGACTCCCAAGCCAGGGCTGTGACATCCTCTTTGATGCTCTGTGGTTTCTGGTATCTGCAAGCTTCCAGGCACCACTATATTCTCCTCATCCAGACATGGGCACCCACAGTGGAAGCCACCTGTGGTGCATCAGACTCAGTCACAGGCTTGCACGGAGTCAGTGCCTGTGCCAGACTAAAGAAATTCATGCTAATGGGTAATAAATGAGTTCTGTCATCAGATTTTCTGAGTTCAGATTAGGACTCCTCAATGTACTATCTCCATAATCTATTAATATAACAAATTTAATTTTATACCTACATCATATCATTTATAATATAGTAAAAAAAAAGTAACCATTTCATAGGGTTTATTTCAGTAATAATATAGTACTTAGAACTGATTAATGTCTGCTTATATTATCTCTGTAATTATTTTCACATTTAAAAATTTTAAAAACCTCTAATATCCATTTTCCATTTTATCTTACATTTCAAAATAAAGAATCATAGAGAAAAAAGTCTTTGAATCAAACAGCAAGAATGATGGGCAAAACTAAAAAATTAATGAGCCTCCAACAAAATGAAATGATCCTCACACTCACAAGTTTCCCCACTATGAAAAATGACAACTACGCCCATGGCCTCCCTACAGAGACCACCATGTCAGATTCCTGACTCCATTTACATAGAAAGAGACTGGGCTGCATCCTAGTGCAGGGGATTCTTACCATCCCTCATCTCAAAGAGAACTGCAACTTTGGATTTTAAAAACAATAGTCACCACCTATATTTTCTTTGTAAATTGGAGAAATTATGTGAACGTGGGATGCAAGTTAAATCAAGTTAGTTTTTGACACAAAAGTTTGAAACTGAAATCATCAGTCAAAATTGTATTCAGTTAAAGTGTGTGACTATAGAACATAATATTAAAACTAACAATCATATCTAAATATCACGAATAAAAACTAACCCTGGGAATACTCCCAGAAGTGTCTGGGGGAAATAACAGACAATTTATGACAATCAGGTAAGTCACTTGATTACCAAAGCATCAAAAAGCATTTAATGATTCTGGAGGGGAAGGAAAACACAAATAATATATTGTTTTGGCAGAGGAGAAACTAGACTTTTTTTCATTAATATGCTGAATTGATAAAATGGTTTTTAGACAAAGCTTCATAAGAATTTCAGAAATACAATTCAGAGAAATGAAAACTATAATAATTTTTTTTACCAAAAGGAAAAGAAGGTTCGGGAAAACCATACTAGTATGAGCCAAAACTGGACTTCAGGCATGGATACATTCTTTAACAGACTGAATGATTCTGCATACTTATTCAGGGACGTATCTGAAATATTCTATTTTCCTGATTGAATGACCTCAGAGCCACTGAGTTTCCAAGCTTATCAGTTGCAATCTCTTTCTTTTTCTGTGAAGGTCATTGTGGGAAACCCTCTTAAATACAGTGCATACAAATCTTACCCCTTGTACAAATGTGCAACATATGCCCAGTTTTTATTCTCATTACAGCGCATTCCTCAAGTAAAAATAGACCAAAATATATGAGCATATCAATATATCTGGCTTCTATTTCAACACAATACTCAAATACTAATCAGTTACAAAGACCTGAGCTTGTGAATTCCCTGCAGTTCTTTCCTCCTAACCTTGCTCTTATTCCTGTGCTTTTTGATCAATAAATTACACTTAGTGTCCTCCCATTGCTCCATTCAGAAACACAGATGTCATGCTTTAAAAGGACAGTTACAAGTGACTGTTAAAATTTTAACTATTATAATGTCATTCCTCTTCTCAATACTGTCAAATAAATTCTTATCGCACTTAAATTTCAAATTTCTTAGTTTGGCTAACAGGGATCTATGTGCCCTAGCTCTTGGCTGGTCTCTCTCTGCTCATCTCTTAGCACCCTCAGAGTCATTCTTTCCACTCTAACCACACTGGCCTTCTTTCATTTCTCAAACATACCTGAGCCTTTGCATTTTCTCTTTCCCTGTCAGGCACATGGCTTGCTTCCTCACTTAAAAACAGTATACACTTTACAGAGAGGCCTTCTTTACTCACCTTATTTCAAAATATCTCCATAATGCTATCTACTTACTTTGCACAATTTCTGTTCCAGTTGGAAGGATTTAAAAGCAGATGTATAAATCTCCATCTTCTTACCTTGCATGGGAGCTCATGAAAGGGCTTACTGATGAAGTTTGCTGATAAATATTTAAGAACTATTTCTTATACAAGGCAAATGAAAGTCTCAATAGCATTTGCTGATTTCATGACTTCTAGTGATATACCAAAATTATGTCACTGAGCATGAAGTTGGGAAGAGACGCCAACAATAGGTCTGTAAGTTAGTACGGGCCAGCTCCAGTCCAAAATGAAATCGTAACATCAAAGTAGCTTGAAATGTTGGAACAACTTGCTCATGACTTACAGATTCTGTAGAGAGTTTACAGAGGTGTTTGTAGGAGCAAGAAATAAACTATTGTCTCTAATCCACAACAGTATAGATGTTCTTGCTATTGTAAAATAACCTAGCCTATCTCAATGTATACTAACAAGTTTCGAGGCCAGAGACACCAACCTGGCTCCAAGATTTCTAGTAGTGATGCGAATGGCATTTTTACATAATTCACAGGTATTATGATAAAAATACACAGGTTTCATAGGAGAACAATTTCTATATATGGTAAGAAAATTAGTAGAAATTCTCCTGAAAATCATCAATTAAGTGAACAATATATAATAAAAATAATAATAGCCATTATTTGTTGCACACTATGTTCTGTGAGGTGTTTTAAACACTTTATGGGCTTTTCAAATTTTTCATTCAAAAAATCTTAGAAGAATATCCTTTATTATCTACAATTACTACTATTAAAAATGATTTTTAGTGTTAAGGATTTTACTCATGCTCAAGCAGCAAATAAGGGGTTGTTAACTTTTAAAATTTATTTTCTTTTTTAAACGTCTTTGTTTTGCTATAGAAAATGGAAAACAAAATGTATATGACTTCTCTCTTTCATTGAAAAAGTTATAAATGAGAATTATGCATTCCCTAAAAGCAGGGATTCAGAATTAATAAAAATAAAATATAAATCAAGGAACTTGGAGTTAAAATATGTTATTCAGATTCTATTTGATAAATCATTTTTCCCAGTAAGAGAAGCTAACAATACCAAATATTTACAACTTAGATTGGTAAATATTGAACCTACCTGCTAACTAATCAGAATAGACAAAAATCTAAAATCACAATCATTATAATATTTATAGCAAATTTTTTCAGTTGCTTTTCTGCAACTGCTAAGAAACATATTTTTACATCATTAAACATCTGTAGAAGCATCAGAAATATATATCTTAAAATTAACCATAAGGGAATTACTTCAATAAAAATGTTTTTAGAGGAAATAGTATTATTTCACATATGTTTCACTTACCTTGTATATTACTAGGAAATTTTTCTCTCTGTTTTTATCCTCCAAAATATTGCTAAGGAAAAAAAGAAAAGAAAATTATTTTTTCTTCATTGTCTGCTCTGATTTATTATCTCTTTGGGCAAAAATTGAGTGGCATAGATAATTTTTTTTAAATATATTTTTTATTGCATTTTAGGTTTGAGGGTAAATGTGAAGAACATGCAAGATTGTTGCATAGGTACACATATGGCAGTGTGATTTGCTGCCTTCCTCCCCATCACCTATATCTGGCATTTCTCCCCATGCTATCCCTCCCCAATTCCCCAGCCTCCGCTGTCCCTCCCCTTTTTCTCCCCGACAGACCCCAGAGTGAGATGCTCCCCTCCCTGTGTCCATGTGTTCGCATTGTTCAACACCCGCCTATGAATGAGAATACGTGGTGTTTGATTTTCTGTTCTTGTGTCAGTTTGCTGAGAATGATGGTTTCCAGGTTCATCCATGTCCCTACAAAGGACACGAACTTGTCGTTTTTGATGGCTGCATAATATTCCATGGTGTGTATGTGCCACATTTTCCCTGTCCAGTCTATCATCGATGGGCATTTGAGTTGGTTCCAGGTCTTTGCTATTGTAAACTGTGCTGTAATGAACATTCATGTGCATGTGTCCTTATAGTAGAATGATTTATAGTCCTTTGGATATATATACCCAGTAATGGGATTGCTGGATCAAATGGAATTTCTATTTCTAGGTCCTTGAGGAATCACCACTCTGTCTTCCACAAAGGTTGAACTAATTTACACTCCCACCAACAGTGTAAAAGTGTTCCTATTTCTCCACATCCTCTCCAGCATCTGTTGTCTCCAGATTTTTATAATTTAAAGAAATAAAATATATGAAAATGCTTTTGACCTTTTTACACACAAATCTTTCAATGAAACCCTACATGTAACAGTAAATAGGAAGAATTTAAACCAATTTCTTATTCCAGAGCACATGGTCTTCACCACCAAAAATTGCTTGTGTGTGTGTTTTTGTCTCTAAATGTTTTAATAAATGTCAAAGTTTGACCAATCTTGACTGTTTCTGTTATCTTCAGTAAAATTAAAAACTGAAAGTGATCATCACAACTCTTGATCTTCAATTGGCATAGGAGTAAAACTTATAGTGCCTATCTTTTTTCTTCTCTCTCCTTTTTTTTTTGCATTATGACCACGAGTTAAATATAGTGCCTATTTTTTTAATAATAAGGCTTACGGTTTTACTGCATGTTTTCCCTATAAATCATACTACTATATAATAATTATTATACAAAACACAAGAGAGAAAGTTATGTAAAGCAAAATCTTCAGAGGACTAATTTTCAAAGTGCTTAGGAAAGAGCTTATATTAAAATAATTACTTTAAATGCAAATAACAAACAATTAGATTTAATGTTCACTAGGGAAATATTACACTCTAAAATGATATGGGTTGATTAAATTTTATCCAACAAAAAAAAAAAAACCTATAAATCAAATGGGATGATTAATTTATTAGGGAGAAAACACTGAGTTCAAATAATATAGGACAATTAATATGTTAATTTTAAAAGCATTAGCTCACATGATTAGTGTACAAACTGTACTGGAAAAACTTTCTATAAATGAGTAAAGAGGGCGATAAATGATTAACAAGATGGTTGGAGAACAAATCTTACTATAATTTCATAAAAAATGTTTTATTTCTCTAGGTTATTCTCTTTATTACATAATTTTAATAAACTTATTGAGATATAATTGACATTTAATAAAGAATACATATTTAAAATCTACAATCTGACAATTTTTTTTTATATATATACTTTTTATTGCATTTTAGTTTGGGGGTACATGTGAAGAACATGCAAGATTGTTACATAGGTACACACATGGCAGTGTGATTTGCTGCCTTCCTCCCCATCT